>JAIUCV010001300.1:0-122339 GCA_026724425.1 Erythrophleum ivorense | reverse complement strand
TTCAATTTTATCCCTTCATCTTGGCATTTTCGTTTTCAGTATGTTTTTCCTCCTTTTTGTGAATTGTCTTTTCCATCATGAAATTTAGGTCTTCAATCTTATAAAATGCCTTTGGAACCATTCAAATCAAAGCTAAAAGCTTCCCAAATGAAAAGGTCAAAGTTTAGGTCAATTGACGTTAGAAAATGTACACCGAAAGGATTTTAACTGTCCTAGTCCCATAGTTCTTAAGGCCTCTGAAAACCTAGAGAACTCAAATTTGCTATTTAAAAAGCCCTAATTATGAAAATGCCATTACATTTCGCAACCATTTCATTAAATTTTGTATGGTCATTTTAGCCTCTATTTCAGGGTACCTTTGGGCTCCTAAATTCATTATTTCATGTCTAGATTATTATTCTAATTTTTTTAGACCTCAACTAATTCATTTCAGGGGACTTGCTTTGAAAACGTATCCGTTTCTGTCATTTTCACAAAAATCAGACATTACAATTCTCCCCCTTAAATAAATTTTGTCCTCAAAATTTAGATAACATATCTCATAGGAGGAGCTCTAGATATTTCTTTCTCATCCATCTTCTAGCTCCTAGGTAGCTTTTTTTGGGGGATAACCCCTTCCAAACCACTTTCACCAGCTGTATTGTCTTATTCCATAACTGTTTGAGTCTAATATCTATGATCTAATCTGGTGATACTATATATGATAGATCATGTTTTAACTGCACATTTTCATACTTTATGATATGTGAGAGGTCAGGCTAGTACTTTTTAAGTTAGGATACGTGGAATACATTATGGACTTAGCTCAAATTTAGGGGAAGGGCAAGTCTGTAGGCTACAGGTCTTACTTTATCAAGAATCTAGAATGAACCTATGTATTTTGGACTAAGTATTTTACTCTTAATGAACCAACCTATCCCTACGACTGGAGACACTCTAATGAAAATATGGTCTCTAACCTCAAACTCTAATGGCCTTCTACGTCTATCTGCGTAACTCTTTTGTCTACTCTGAGCCATTAGTAGTTTCATTCTTATGATCTCAATTTGCCTAGAGGTTTGGTCCACTAACTTTAGGCTTATTAGGCTTCTTTCTCCTAGCTCAACCCAACACATCGAAGACTTACACTTCCTTCCATACAATGCCTCATACGGTGACATCCGTATACTTGCATGATAGCTATTATTATAAGCAAACTCCACTAGAGGCATGTATGTATTCTAGTTTCCTTTCATCTCTAGAACACACACCCTCAACATATCCTCTAGGGTTTGGATGGTTCTCTCCATTTGTCTGTCTATCTGTAGGTGATAGGCTGTGCTAAATCTGAGTTTAGTACCTAGAGCATCCTATAGTGATCTTCAGAAGTTCAAAGTGAACTTGGGATTTCTATCTGACAGTATGCTCCTAGGCACACTATGCAATTTAACTATCTCTCAGATGTACAGTTGGACTAATTTATCTAGGGTAAGAGTCGCTTTCATCACTAAAAAGTGTGTTGACTTTATTAATCTATCCACTGTTACCTATATGGCATCATGCCCCGATGATGTCCTGGGTAGACCCATGACAAAATTCATAGCTACGCTATCCTATTTCTACTCCAAGATGTCTAGGGGCTAAAGTAATCCAGCTGGCTTCTGGTGTTCTATTTTGACTTTCTGACATACTAGACAACGGGAGACATATTCTGTTATATCTATTTTCATTTCAGGCCACCAGAACATCTTTTCAAATCATAATATATTTTATTGCTACCTAGATGAATGGTGTATTTGAGTTTGTGTGCCTCCTCTAATATTCTCTCTCTAATCTCTGTATTTCTAGACACATACAGCCTATCCCTATACCTCACTATGTCATCCTCAGATAGATTAAACTCCTAAATGCTACCCCGGGCTATTTGGGATATAATCTTACTTATATGGTGATCTTTGTTGGGCCTCTCTTATCTAACTTCTCAGGTCATTTTCTATTTGGGTTTCACTCATTAATAATTTCCCCGAATGTACCTCACATAAGAGATTCATATCCTTGAACTCTTAATTAATTCCTGCTCTCTAATCATCATATAGGGCATATGTATGGATTTCCTACTTAAGGCATCAGCTACCATATTAGCCTTACTGGGATGGTATTTCAATGTGAAATCATAATCTTTCATAAATTCTAAACATCTCCGTTGTCTCACATTCAACTTTTTTTGTTGAAATAAATATTTAAGGCTCTTGTGGTCACTGTAAATTTCTATGGCTACCCCATATAAGTTGTGTCTCCATATTTTCAAAGCAAATACCACTGCTGCTAGCTCTAAATCGTGTGTGGGGTAATTCTTTTCATGAGGTTTTAACTATCTAGAGGCATAAGCTATCACTTAACCTTTTTGCATAAGCACACATCCTAACCCTTTCTTAGAGGCATCACTATAGACCACAAAAGTCTCTCTGGGGTCAGGAAGCACTAAAACTAGGGTTGTAGTTAACTTATGTTTCAACTCCTAAAAACTTCTCTCACACTTCTCACCTTATATAAACGATACATTCTTTCTAATAAGCTAGTTCAGTGGCATTGCTATCTGAGAAAAGCCTTGAATAAACCTCTTATAATAGCCTACTAAACCTAGGAAGTTCCTGATCTCTGTCACTGTCCTAGGTCTCTCCCAATGTAACACTGTCTCTACCTTAGAGGGATCTACTATGACCCTTACTTGGGAGATCACATGGCCTAGGAATCAAACTTTAATGAACCAGAACTCACATTTACTAAGTTTAGCATACAACTATTTTTCTTGTAAGGTCTCTAAGGCTAATCTCAGATGCTACTCATGTTCTTCTCTACTCTTTGAATAAATAAGAATATCATCTATGAAGATGACTACAAATCTATCTAAGTATGGCCTGAATACTCTGTTCATTAATCCATGAACACTGCAGATACATTCGTTAATCCAAAGAGCATAACTAAAAATTCATAATGCCTGTATCTAGTTCTAAATGCATTCTTAGGAATATTGTTAGCCTTGATCCTAAGTTGATGATATCCAGACTTGAGGTCTATCTTAGAGAACACCAATCCTCCTACTAATTAATCTAGGAGGTCATCTATGCGGGGGAGAGGGTACTTATTCTTAATGGTTATCTTATTAAGCTTCCTGTAGTCTATGTATAATCTAAGGCTCCCATCCTTCTTCTTTACGAATAAGATTGGAGCTCCCCACAGTGAGACATTGGGTCTAATGAAACCCTTCTCTAAAAGTTCCTTTATCTACTTTTTAAGCTCAGCTAGCTCAGTGGGAGCTATACTATATGGGGCCTTAGACATTGGACTTGTCCCAGGCACAATGTCTATAGGAAACTCGAACTCTCTCTTTGAGGGTAGTCCACTAATCTCTTTAGGAAAGACTTCTGGGAACTTTCTCACTAGGGGAATTTCCTCTATACCCTTTTCTACCTTAGCCTGAACTAAAAAGAAAACTAAATATCCCTAACAACCATGCCCTAGAGACCTCTCAGCTTAGGAGGTGGTCATGACGAATACTTAGTCCTCATACTAAGTATAGTCCTACACTCAGGTAAAGTAATACACTTACAGGAACAATCAAGTGTGGCATTATTTATAAACATCCAATTCATATTAATAATCAAATCAATATCAACAAGAGGCATACATATCAAATCAAGAGTCGTATAACAATACTTAAACTGGACCATACAATTCAAGCAAGCATGGGAGGTAATGGCTTAGTTTCTTATAGGGGTAGATACATGCAAGTCATATGCTAATGTATGCATACTCAGACCTAACCTCCTAGCATAGTCATATGATATGAAAAGTGGCTAGCACCTGAATCAAATAATGCTGTCATAGAAAAATCATTTATCTTAATAGTACCTTAGATCAAACTCGGGGACCAGCTAGCCTTTTATTGTGTTAGGGCAAAAACTCTACCCTGGGTCTGAGGTCTAGGAGCAGAAGCCATTTCCTTTTGCTGAGAGAACTGCTGAAGAGCTTGTGTGTAGTCCCTGGCCATATGTCCTAGCCTACCATATCTATAACACACATCCTGCCTCACACAACGAGGTCTATTCCCGTGATTCCTACCACACTGGGGGCATGCTATGGGCGCGAAACTGCCTCTATTGGACTGATTCTTCCTTCTCTTGCCTTTTCTATTCCATTGGCTTCTGTCACCTCTCCTGCTAGTTGTTGTGGTTTGTGTTTCTTCTTTAGGTCTCTTGGGCTCAGGGAGGGGAGGTCTGGCACTAGAGGTAGGCTGCATAGTTCTGAGGTTCGCTTCTGTCACTCTGCATATCTCCACCTGGGTGTTAAAGTTCTTGAATCTCTGTGGAACTACCCTATCTCTAATCTCAAGTAGCAAACCTTTCTCTAACTTATCTGCTCTCTAGCGCTCATCATCATGTCTCTGTAAATATGAGGAATATCTAGAGAGCTCTATGAACTTGGCCACATAATGGTCCATGGGCATTTCCTTAGTCTATTTCAAGAGTACAAACTCTAACTCTTTCTGTTCCCTAATAGAGCTAGGGAAATACTGCTCATAGAAGGCCTGGAGGAACATCTCCCAAGTGATCGGAAGGTTCCTCGATTTCAGAATAAGCTCAGTGCTTTTCCACAAATAATCTGCTTCCTTTTCTAACTAAAAAATAGCCATAATGGCTTTCTGCTCAAAATTACACTCCATCACTCAGAATATCTTTTCAAGCTACATGATCTAGGCCTCAAATTTCTTTGTATTCAACTCACCATTAAAGGTGGGAGGCCTGAACTTTCTAAACTATGTAATAACCTGTCTGGTAGAAGGCTACTCTGGGGCTGGAGGTGTCTGAGTTGATGGAGTCTGAGCAACCATCTATATGTGTGGGTGTAGGTCACTATGAGTCCCCTAAGTGCTCAAGATGATCTAAGTGCTATGGTGGTTGTGGAGGAGAAGGTGTAACGCCCTAACTATCTCTCTCAGCAGGCTGTTCCTGTAATTGCATAATCACAGCCTGCTACTGATCCAAACAAGCTATAATAGCCTGCAAGGCTCTAGCTAGTGGATCACTAGGCTCGACTTTATCATCTGTATGAACCTCTCTGGAAGGCCTACCTCTCCTAGTGTTCACCATGGCTTTGAAACATTTTCAACAAACTTTAGCATCACAGGGAACACATTCACCACCATCACACTCAACTCAGCCATAAATAACTCATATACATAAAGGCAACTCATATGTGCAAGCCATAACCTACACCCAAATGCCTGAACCTTTACTCTGATACTAATAAAGTGTAACACCATATTTATATAATTCATCTCATATCATTTCTAGGCCCATTTCCCTGGATTACATATAATTCTCAAGAAAAGCCTTTAAAAATATTCATTTAAATTGCGTTACGTCACGTATAAAGTTTTTATTCTATGTCGTATGGACCATATGAACCCATTCATCTCATTCTCATATTTAAATACACAAGTACAACTCAAAATCATCTCAAGAAGTGGCCTAGAACTCAAGCAAATAAAGTATATACATGGAAATAAAGTGTGCAGCCTCGGACTAAAATTCCAAATTTCTTTCATGAAGTTTGCAAAATCATAACTAATTCTAAAAAAATCAAAATTAAGCATAATATACATTCTAAAAAGCTACAGATGTTTAATTTATGATAAAAATAATTCTAGATCACAACAGGGACATCTAGCTACCAGAAATTGATGGAACAGTAACAAAGGTTGCCTATCATTACTGGTACTATCCCTCAACTTCAAAAATTCATATCTCCCTACTCAGATGTCCAATTGGAGTGATCTTAGTGGCCATAGAAATCTTATCATGTCTAGTTTATAAATCCAAAATTTCATGAACATTGGACACCATTTGACCCTCAAATGACACAGCACAACAAATTGACCATATGAATAGTGTTTGCATCATAATAGCAGAAAATGCCAACTTTGAAAAATCATAATCAATTCCATAGAGCTCTAAATAATCTGCTATTTAGCTTCTCAAAAATTTATGAATGAGATCTATATGCATGCCAAATTTCATGAGCAAATTTGTTCATTTGGTTAGATCTTGACATTAGATTGCAAAATTACTCATTTTGTGTTATCAATTGGTCTCAAATGGTCCAAAATTGCTTCTATGATAACCATGGCCACTTGAGCATGTGGGAAAGCACCAAAATGGTCTAATAAACTTGTTTCAAAGGTGCACAAACTCAGATTTCTCAAACTCACTCATACACCTAAAGTTATACACAAGAGCACACATGTCAAGTCTTGCCATCCAATGCCCAAAATGTACTATATCATACATATGACATTAAATCTCATTTGTACATGATACATTTACATATTTACATGTGTTCATAAAGTCATACAACATATACAATAAGGAGATACATCATATGCTACTCATATGGCTACAATTTAGCATATTTCCACACTTTGTTGTCACTCTTTTTCCTTTAAGTTTAATGACTTTCATTCCTTTACTCACTTGGTCCACTTAGACATATTAGACATATAGGGAGGAAAAAATGAGATTCTAAGAATCCCAATAGCTTTTCTCCTTTTCAATCACACATAAAGAATGCAAATCCATATCTAAAAATGCATGCATGACTATAATGGAGTATGTAATCATTTAAGAAGCATTCTTGGCATTCAAGAAGTCATACAAAACATACATAGGCTTGCTAAGTAAGAGGTTTAGCCTCACCCATTCTCTTCAAAGATTTTGGACCTGCCTCACCCTTTTTCTTAAAGGCTTTGAACTAAGCCTTACTCTTGGGAGACTCTTGGCTTTGTCTTAACCATTCTTAAGGGTTCTTGGCTCATCCTTACCATGGCTAGAGGGTTCTTAGTTTTACCACACTCAAGCAAACCAAAAAAAGTTCACAAAGCATCACTTGAAAGAAAAATGCAACATCATGATACCATGGCATCTGGATACATGCTAAGACATTTTTAATGGCTTAAAACATACATACACACATCCAAGCCAAGGCAAGCATCCACTCATGCATGAGAGAAAGAAGAGAAAGCTACCTTTGTTACACAAGCACACTTTTCCTCTTGGATTTGGCTACTCTTCCTTGGCCACACACACACAATAAGGTGGGACTTGTTTCTCTTGGCCTAGATACATCATATGGAAGCCAATTATGCTCTTGAACCAAATTCTAAAGCTATACATTCATTAGAAAAGCTAGATAATTCATATGGCTCTTTTATGGTTCCATAATGTACCTAATGAAGCAACATCCATAATTTGAGTTCTTGGCTCCATTCTTTCCTTCCATTTATGATTCTTCACCCCATTTAAACTACTTGGATCCATCAACAATTAAAACAAGGAACCTAGCTAAGTGTTACTTCCTTAAGCCATAATATGGAACTTATAACTATATCTCACTATCCATGGCTTCTAAAATTTTTTCAAGGCTTCCTGTCATCTTTTCCCATCATATATGACTCAAAAATAAGCTTGAAACAAACTAAAACTATCCCTTAGTGCTTCATCTAGTCTAGGCCGTGGCTATGAACCCTATGAGCACCAAGTGAGTTTGCTTTGTTTTCTTGATGGAAGATGCATATGAGAATCCTTTTAGGGATCTTAGAAGCTCATCCAAACACTCATTTAGGCCTAGGGATTATTGTATCAAATCAGATTTTTGGTGGAACATTTGAAACCCTAACTTTGATATCTTGAAATCTAATAGCTATTTGATTGTTTCCTTTCTATATTCTTGTTCTCCTCCCTCATTTTCCTAAGATTCATTATTGGTTTAGCTAGAAATTTTACTCCTCTTGGCTGGTCTTACATGAGGCAAAATGAAGGGGAAGAAGAACAAGAAGATTCTAGCTTAGAAAGTAGCAAATTACCTTGGATTCTTAGTTTTTCTTGGATGCTTCTTCCTTTGAATTTCAAAAAATTTTCCTCTATTCTACCCTCAAAATAGACCCAAAAACTTTAACAAAACCATAGAAAGAAAGAGGAGAAGGAGAACAGTAACTTTGCTAAAGAAAATACTAAGAAATTCCATTGATTTCATACCTTTATCTTGTGTTTTTCTCCTCCCTTTCTTCTCTCCCTTGTGCGCCTCCCTCTCTTGGTTCTCTCTCTAGTTTAGGGTAGAATTAAAATGGGCAAAGTGAAGGAAAGTGTGGGGTGTGAGGTTATATATAGGTAGGTTTAAGGAATAGTTTCCAAAAATTCCAATTTTATCTTTTTATTTTGGCATGTTCGTTTTCGGTCTGTTTTAGCTCCTTTTTTAGAACTGTCTTTTCCATCATAAAATTTAGGTCCTCAATCTTATAAAATACGTTTGGAACCATTCAAATTGGAGCTAAAACCTTCCTGAATGAAAGAGTTAAAGTTTGAGTTAACTAACATTAGAAAACGTATATCTGAAGGATTTTAACTATCTTGGGACTTCCCATGATTCTCAAGGCCCATGAGAACCCTGGAGAACTCAAATTTTCTATTTAAAAAGCCCTCTTGTGAGAATTCCAAAATGTGCTCAATATTACAAAAATATCATTATGTTTCGTAACCATTTCGTTAAATTTCATATGGTTGTTTTAGCCTCTGTTTCAAGGTACCTCTGGGCTCGTAAATTCATTATTTAATATCTAGATTATTATTCTAATTTTTTTGGACCTCAACTAATTCATTTTAGGGAACTTGCTTTGAAAATGTATCTATTTCTATCATTTTAACAAAAATAAGACATTATAAGGTTAGAGTGTGAGTTTGTGAAATTTGGGTTTGTGCACCCTTGAGACATGTTTAATAGACCATTTTGGTGCTTTCCCACAGGCTCAAGTAGCCATGAATATCTTAGAAGCTAATTTGGACTATTTGAGACCCTTAGAAAATACAAAATTGACAATTTTGGAACCCAACGTCAAGATCTGACCAAATGAATGAATTTTCTCATGAAATTTGGCATATATATAGATCTCATCTAGAGCTTTTTGGGAAGATAAATACAAGATTATTTAGAGCTCTTTGGAATTAATTATGAATTTTCAAAGTTGCTAAATTTCTGTCATTCTTATATAGTTACTGTTCATATGATCAGTTTCATCTCCTGTGTCATCCAAGGGCCAAATGGCATCCAATGCTCATGAAAGTTTACAATCGTAAACTAGACATGATAAGCTTTCTATGGCCACCAAGATCACCCCAATTGGATATCTAAAGAGGGAGATTTGAACTTTTGAAATTTCTATTCTATTCTAGGCACACTGGACATCCTGACCTTTGCCACTTTTGTATTGTCAAATATGGTCCATATGAGGTTTTCATGGCTTGAAAATGTTTTTAGTGTAAGTTAACATCTAGAGATCTTCTAGAAAGCTATGGGTTGCTTAATTTCAATTTGTCTATATTTAATTATGATTTTCCAAAATTGCTAGCGAAAAACTAAAATTTTGACCTAAGACAAAATGTGAATATTTCTGGTTTTTAGTTCTTGATCCATGGTTTGCACAAAGTTTTAAGATGTGTTATGATTTGCATGGATGGAAAATAAATAGAGAATGTTGTTAGTAAGTTCACGGATCCCCAAGGTATGAGGTGAATTTTTAAACCCTAACGTAACGCCATTAAACTCATTATTTTTAATGCATTTTTTTGGATTTCCTTTGATAGCATGTGTAATCCACCTTGAATGAGTAAGGTGATACTAGAAATAATATGGTATGAAATTTTTGGTATCAGAGCAAAGTTCCAGGCCTTCTAGGATTGAATATGGCTTGAGGATGTGGTGATAAGACGATGAAGAGGCTTGTATGGTTATGTAAAGCCTTGTATAAGGTATTTTAGGTGTGTGAAGGTGGCTCGTGATTATGTTCATGCTAAGTGAGTTGTGGAATGGTCTTGAGTAGGTGGTAAGCCATAGGTGAGGTTGGCCTCTAGAGTTTATAGAGCAAAGTTAAGTGATCCAACAGCTAGAGCTCTATAAGCTATAGTAGCTTGACAGGATTAGTGGCAAGCTCTGTGTATTAGCAGCAAGAGATGTTTGTGTAGTTGCTAGAGAAGCTTGCCTTGAGATGTTATGAAAGGCCTAATCTCCTTGAGTTCCACACTCGAACCATTCGGGGATGTCTTACCCAATATAGGGGCAAGATGTGAGGCGGCGTAGTATAAGGTGAAACTGCGGCTACATAGAGTAAGTATTGAGGGAGTTATTCCCCCTAGCCATGACACCTAGATGCTAAGATAAAGTGAAGAGTCTAGAGAGTTATTCCCTCAAGTCAAAGGTTTGAGTTACAAGCTATACTCCATAAAGCTTGATGGCCCAAAAGTGGCAGTTAGTTATGTATGAGTAAAGAAAAAGGTGGAATTCTCTAGCTTTGATAATGGGCTACAAATAGAGACAATGAGGCTCATATCACATAACTAAAGAGGAAGTATCTGGTTATGATGGGGTATACTACAGTACAACAGGCCTTGTTGGTCATATTCAGGCCAACCTGAGAAATGAATTGCTTTAGGGTTAGTTGATGCATAGAGAATGGGGAACCTAGTACAAACCAAGAAAAAAGCAAGTAAATGGGCCATAAGTGGATATGGAGGATCAGTAAGTCACAGTTGAGTAGTAGGCCTAGTAAATGAGACTGAGCAAAGCCCCATGTAATTAATAACCTAGCCTGAGAATACCTGTAAGTGGGTAATAGTTAAAGTTAGAAAATATCAGACACAAGAATAGTATGGTTGTTGAGACCTACCTACAAGGTGTTAACTCCAACCTATAATGCTACCTTGTGAAATAGAGAATGATAGACTAATATAATGAACTCAAGACCTTGTAGGCATTATCAACAAGATCTAGACCCTATTGACAGGATGTTATTATAGCCTATAAAGCGAACAATAGTGGTGAATAAAGTAAAGGTACGAGAAGAGTGTACCTTACAGGTAACATTTAAAGGTCAATATGATTAGTCAGAGAAGAGAATGAGAATAGTTTGAAAGTGTTAAATCCAGCATAAGCCTATATGAGTTAATGGAGCTTATCGTAAGCTACACCCATGATGAGATAGGTGGCCCAAGCTAAGTATAAGCTGAAAATTAAGAGAAGCAACCAGTAACATCTTCCTGGTGAGGTGATGAGTAGAAAGAGAACATGGTATAAAATGAGAAAATAATTTGAATGAAAGCTCAGTGAAGGTCTTCCCTGGATTAATGAAAGGAAGATAAGATATCTTGAGTTGGGGAAGACCATCTAGTAGTAATTAGCAAAAATCCCCACAAGTAGACCCCTAAATTGTAAAGTCTCATGATAAAGGGAATCGAGAAAGAGCTAAGAAGCTAGTCCACAAAAAAGATGCCCTTACTTTAGTAATGACTAAATGGATAGACTAAACACAGATGAAGTAAGCAGATAGAGGTTTGGTGGTTAGCTAGATGAGCTCCTGTATGTGAGATTTATGTAAGGCCAAAGCACATGAGTAATTAGGGCACCTAGTGGAGCATAAGTCTTCAATAAAATAGATTCAGGACATTGAGAAATATATGACCTGAATCGGGTTAGTACAACCTTAAAATTAGTAAAATATGCTCCTAAAGATGAAAGCAGAAAGTTTACACAAAAATAATCTATTATTTTAATGGATTTTCTTAAGAACTTGTGTCATTCAAGGAAGTATGCTTAGAAATGAGATGACATAAGTTAAATGAATATGGTGTTACACATGGTCCCTAAAGCCATGAAGCATGAATATGGTCTCCCAATCACGCAATTATGCATGCTTAAAGTGTATGTTTCCTTACATTCATACTCCAATATGCATGAGATACATTGAGATAGACAATAGGACTATTGTGTAAGAGCTAAGAGGTTTAGGTATTACATTTTGAATGTGTGGATATTTTGTGTGTAATATTCTAAATTTTGTCAAGTAATATAGTCTCTAAAGAATGAAAAGAAATAGTTAAGAAAAGGTTCATAAGGAGAAAAGAACCAACTAGGACTAAGAGCCAGTTTGGGCCTAATTAAGAGAAAAATTAGACATTTAGACAATGTCAAAAATAATTTGAGAAATGAATATCTCTTATCATAATGGTATAAAATAAGGCTAGTAGATTAACCATATGAGGTTAGTTTGGCTAAATCCCTGATAGTGCACAAACTAGGATTCCTAATGATGATATTTTTAATCAAACTTTTCTAGACTACTTTAAGTCCTTTTAACCTCTAAGTTAATGAAGATGAGAGTCTAAAATTTTGGTAGGGAGCTATTAGTTTCTAAAAAAGACTTAAAAATGAGTTCAAATGAAGAATTAAAATATTGGGACAAAATGGTCATTTCGAAAAAGTTATAAAACCTTACTTTTTATATAAGTCTTGTAACATCCGGTTTTCTGAAAATCCAAGAAAATGTAAGGAAACGCGAGAAACGTAACATATGATTTCTTTGTCAATGTACCAAATTCACCGGATATAAAAAGAAGTCCCCCAAATAGAATAAATTGAGGTCTAATAAAATTAGAATGATATTCTAGACCACAAATAATGATGAGTCAAGGCCAGAGGTGCCCTAAAATTGAGGCCAAAATAGATGAACAAAAAGGAAAGATCAAAAAAAGGTTCTGAAGAGTCTCCGAAGTCGAGTACGAAGAGCCAAAGACTAAAATGTAAAGAAAAGTTATATGCGGGGCAAAATGTATAAATTTTCCTAAAGTTCAGGAAACCCTAATTTCACCCTCTATTTGTGGCTTCAAGAACGAATATCAAAAAATCGGGCAAGAATCTCAAAAATTCGTGACCCACAGTTAAACTCTGTTTGATGAGACGGGTCCAATGATACCAAGTTGTCCGGATGGCCGGGCGAGATCTGGTTATCCCGATCAGTAGTCATGAGCAAAATGGAAAAAAGAAGTTGTAAGAACTATAGAAATAAAAATAGCTAAAGGGCTAAGAAACCCTGAAGGAGTTTCAGGGACAGAATTGCAGTAAATGAAAAGTTTATAACACAATCATAATACAGAACGGTAAAAATTACACCTATAGACCCGGGTGTCCGATTGATACCGAAATTTATGAGGATTGAGGTTAAGGGCCCCTGACCCATGTTTGAAGCTTAATATGGCCAAAAAGTAGAGAAAATAATGTTCATAAATTTTAGAAAGTCTAAAGGTATGTATTGTACCATAAAACCTTAATTGGGCTCAGACATTGATTTTTAGACAGCTGTAAGGCCCAATAGTTGATTCTAAAGGCCCGATAAGAGAAGAGAAGATATGATTAGGGTTTTAGAGAAGATGAAACCCAAATATAAATATAAAATGAAAGGAAAATAAGAAAAAGATTTTAGTTAATTTAAAGAATTAACCATGGTTAAGTTAGAAACTAACTATGGTTGAGTTAAAAGTTGACCATGGTTGAGTTAAGAAATTAACCATGGTTACTCTCCATAACATAAGGGCTAAGGAAAGGCTTCCAAGTGTGTGGCCAAGAATTTTTGGAAGAAGATATTTAGTTGTGAAATTAGAAAATCAAAAGAAAAAAAAGAATGGAAGGTTAAGATTTGATCTTGAAAAGGTTGATCAAAGGGTCCAAATTTAGTATGACCATTTAACTTCATTAGATTCATCTTCTTCACCTCCATTCCACTATTTTCACACCACACACAAGGAAGAAAGAAAGAAAAACGTGAAGAGAGAGAGAGAGGGAGAAAAAGTGGAAGATGAAGTGAAACCAAGCAAAACTACCACCATTCTTCACCAAATTTCTCCATCTTCTCCATCCTCCAACCATTTCTTCCAAAGGGCACCTGCATATTCATCTTTTCTTCAAGGTGAAATGTTGTTCTAAGTGGGAAAAGAAAGGATTTTAGTGTGAGAAAACCAAAAGAAGCAAGGCTTAAGCTTAAAGAGTAAGTTTTTTCCATCTTACACTTGTAAATCACATGCTTTAAGCTAGTTTTGTTAAACCCTAGCTATGAGTTATTTTTGGACAGCATATGAATCATTAGAAATGGAGTTTGTATGTTGAATATGAAGGCCTTGAAATGAAGTTTATATGTTGAACATGAAGGCCATTTGACCTTAGTTATTGTTGTTATGTGTTGAGACTTTGGAAAACACAAAGATTGTAATTTTTGGGAAAATAGAAAGCATAGGGAGATGCTGTCCGAATTTTTCCAAAATATTTATGGTGTTTTCTTGATGTCTTAAAGTCATGTATACCAAATTTCAAGTCCTAAAACATAAAGGAAAAGGCTATGGAATTTTTAGAACCAAAGAAACGCACGTTGAGCCTAAAACAGAGCTAGATTATGTGATGACAAAAACGTGATGTTGGAGCTAGAATTTGATAATTTTATCCATTCCAATGGGTTTAAAAGGGTGTTTTTATCTAGGAATACCTATGGGAAAGCCTCAAAGCTCATGGGATAAAATTCCTAAATTTTAGCCAAGAAATGCATACTATTCGGCCATAGTGAATGGGAAGGGAAGGAGTTGGATTTTTCTAATTCCAATGGTTCCATTAAGTTTAAAAGGGGTTATCCTATTTTAGAAGTTAAGGTTTATATGTTGATTGTAATAAATTATCATTATGATTATAGGATTTGATATTGTTTTGGGAACTCCAAAAGTAAGTAAACCGAAGTCCCAAGGATTGAGGAGCAAAGTTTGCTAAGGTAGTAGTTTTCCTCTCTCTTTCTTTAAGCTTATATGTTTGTATAATGATAAGTGGTATGCTATATCAAGTTGTCATTTATGTTATAAGATGATATGTATGCTAAAATTGTGCTTGCCCTTGTATAAAATCCCTTGTATTACTATGTGGTATATGACACATTGATTGGCATTATGTTATAAACTTACATGCTTGCTTGTGAATGAGACTGGTTTACTAATACTGAGATTTCATAATCTCACCCTAAATATAAACCATGCTAGGTCCGAGTTCAAGCAAATAAAGGAGCAAAGAATGTGGAGACATAAATCGAGGACCTTACTTTTATGCACCACATTTTGTTATGTAATTAAATATTTTAGATTATTGCGTATGAAGGCAAAATAATAATAATATGACTAATGAGGGGTAAAACTGTCCAATTTGTTATAGGGACAACTTTATATGAATTCATATGTGCTCCGCTAAGTAAGCATTTTCCCCATGTAAAGGGCTTAGAGAGCTTGGAGTAGAGCCCTGAATTAACGTCATACGATTTTTCTATAATTAAGTATGTATTTTCAAAGTTAGATAAGAATTTGGAAATTACCAAATGCATAGTAAAATTGTATGAGGAAGTTTTAAAATGAAAAATTTTTATCAGTTCAAGTTTTCGTTGACTCCTCTAAGTTTTATATGCGGTAATTGTAATGGGAAAAGTGTTATAAAATAAGGCATGACAAGTCTCATGCCTCCTCCTTTCTTCCTCATCTAACTATCCTTGTGCAACTCCAAAAAGTGTCTAATGGTGGCATAAAAGAAGGAAGAGAGAGAAGGAAAAGAAAGCCAAAATAGGTAAGAAAATACACCAAATTTTGTTATGTTTTAATTATGAAACTTCTTCTATTCCTTAGGCTCTTTTTTATGGTGGGTTTGGTTTTTGAAAAGCGTGAAATTTGAAGTTGTTACCTTTCCTAATATGCACATGTAGTGGTAGAGTGAGATTTAATATATCTTAATTGGTTATTTTATACCTCAATTGATGTGCATAGACTAAGCAAGTGGACCACACCAAAGTTTGTGTGTGAGGCCATGGGATTAAGACAAGGAGAATAAAGGAATTGATTGAATTTGCTTTATAAGGTAGCTTTTCCTTTATTGTTATATGTGTGATTAGTTTGCTTGAGTTATTGGTTGTTTATGTGTATTGTCTGTAATTGTTTGGCTTATTGGTTGTTTGAGTAGACTATGCAATTGCATGAAACCTACTTGAAATTGTGAGAGGGGTGGCTCTATGTTGGGTGAGGTTAGGAAAGTGAGTATGGATTTGCTCTACCTTAGGCCGAAAGTCCCTTAAAGGCATAGATTTGTTCTTGCTTAAACCAGAAAAACCCCTAGAGCATGGATTTGCTCTCAAGTATATAGATTGGCTATGATTACATAATATGCATGCTTACTTCCATGTTCTTGAGTAAACTATATATATGTTTCAATGTTGATTTAGCTATAGGGATTCTTTAAATCTCATATTTCCTTATCTCCACTAACCATAGCTAGGTGATATGCAAAGCAAGGACAAGGAAAAGGTAAAACCCTAGAAATGTCTATTGTGTCAAGAGATATAACCTAGTATTTGTTAATGTATATATATCATGTAAACTTATATTTTCATGTAAAATAATGGCAACATGTGTAAAAGTGTTAGACCATAAATATATAACCAAAGGATGTATGTATGAGATATTGGAACATAGTTTAGGATATGGAAATCTAATGAGTTTATACACATATTTTGATGTGGAATAGTGATTTTTAGATATAAAGCAAATTTTATGTGATGAACCATTGATAGTTGATGCATATATTAATTGAAATTTGCTTATGGCAAGAAATAGCATTTTGGAGTTCATTTGGTACATTTTGGAACCAAAATTTTGACAATTTGGACCATAAAATTTACCTTTGCCCTTGATTGCCTTAATAAATGAAACACCATAATAGCTTACTCCAATTGATCTCCCTCTAGGCTTGATTCCATATGATTTTCCAGACAAATGACCAAAACCGTGATATTTTACTATTTTAAGTCGGGGTTAAACTGATCATATTTTGCCCCGTGGGTCTCGTGTACCCATCATTCATATTTTCCACTCAAACACCATTTTATACAACTTGTACATAGTTTCAAACAACTCATAAACCACGGATATGAAGCCAAAAACCAAGAAAATGCAATTTCACAAATGAGCCCATAAGTCAGATTTTTGGCTCCAAATTTGGAAAATCATAACTAATTCTAGAAAAATGGAAATCAAGCAGATCATAATTCTCTAGAAATCTGGGGATGTTAACTTCACACTAAAAATAACTCCCAACTCAATCTCAGCGTTTGGACCATCTTTGACATCGAAAAAGACACAGAGGTCTGGCTGTCCCTGTTACTGGTGCAGTTTACTGTCATGAACTTTGAAAATTCTTAATTAATTCCAAAAAAATCCAATCTGGGAAAACTACACCAATTTGGAAAGCTACAGATGTTAAATAGAGGAAAAAAATAAGTCCAGATCAGTTCAGGAGCTCTTAGACCTCGAAAACCGATGGAACAGTAACGAAGGTCTGAAGCCTCCCTGATGCTGATACAGAACTTCAGCAAGTCGTTTCTCTCTCTACAGACATCCAATTGAGGTGCTTCCAGTTGGTATAGGTCACTGTGGATATCTAGTTTATGTTCATAAAATTTCATGACAATCGAACACCATTTGGTCTATGGATGACATGGTTTCATTTTCGGATTTTTGCACAGTACCATGACCAAACCATCCAAATTTCCCAACTTCAACAATTCACCAAATATTCTCTAGAACTCAAAATATTACCCACTTTAGCTTCTCAAGAAGCTCTCAATAGACTCTAGAGGCATGCCAAATTCCATACCAAGAAGAGCTCAACTGGTCATACTTTGACGGAGCTCACCCAATTGGCGGTTTTGGCACCCCATGTGGTTCAAAATGGGTCTAAATGACCTCCCACATGCTCTAACCTCTTTTGGGCAAGTTTGAAAGTACAAACATGGCATATGGGAAATGTCTAAGTGATCCATAACATCATACATTTCGAAACCACTATGCTACGGAACATAATACACTAGCACATGTAAGCCACAAAAGGGCCAATTTCTACATTCTCATTACTTTATCTCTTTAAACAATTCCTACATCATCTATACATATATTTACATGTGCTCCCACATTTACAACTCAAAAATAATAAGTGCATCTTCATTATGGCACCTCTTTACAACAAAAGAACCATACATTTCTCTAAGTATGCTCACTAGGCTCCATGAGGTGTGCTCGACTCTCCTTGAACTCCACCTGGATATTAAGATGGGAGGGGGAAGGCGGTGAGATTCGGGAGAATCTCAATAGCTCATACTCATTCAAGATGCAATCAAGGCATATAAACTAGTCAAGCATGCACACAAGTCACAATAACATAACATATGTGTTTCACGCCATGAATATCAGGTCAATGCCAAAAATAGGCTCTAGGGACTTTCGGTCTAGCCTCACCCGATCTTTGGGACTTTTGGATCGGCTCACCCTTGGTTTAGGGACTTTTGGCTCCACCTCACCCGTCTCAAGGGACTTTCGGCACCACCTCACCCGAGCAATTTTCACAATTTATATCATAAGCATATTAGTACCAATGCATCAAGGCAATATCAAATGGCATATCTCATCATACAAGCACATACACCAACATACAATGACTATTACACATCCAAGAATGCAACAAGAAAAGAGTAGAGAGCTACCTTATCGGATAACACAAGTCTTCCCTTTCAATTTATCTTCTCCCTTCTTGATTTCACACTCACAACTAGATGGAGTTGCTTCCTTTGAGCCTAGGCATAACAAAGAGCATCAAATTACTCTCTTATAACTCAAATAAACTCTCACAAAGCTAAAGGGGCTCTTCACCGAAACAAAACCCCCACTACCCTTGTAAGATCTAGGGATTCTCTCTCTAGAACCTTATTCACTCTCCTTCCTCTCTCAAACTCTCAAGGAAGAAAGCAAGGAAGAAGAAGTGAAGATATATGAGTTCTACCCTTATTCTAGAGTAATTTTCCACTTCCCTCTTCTGAACCAAACCCAAATCAACTTCTAAAACCATAGAAAGAGAAGGCAAAAGGAGGAGAACAACATGCTAAGGAGAAAAGCTATGAAAATCTAAAGATTACTCACCTCTTTGCTTGATCTCCTTGCTTCTCTAGGTCTCTCTCTCTCCATAGCTCTTTTCTCTCTCCTTGGTCGAAGCTTAGGTCGGTTCTAAGAGAAAGGAAGAGTTTGGAAGCTTTTAAAAAGTCAAAATCTCTCTTTTTACGCTTTTCCGGACTCACCCTCGCTATAGCGAGCCATAACCCTCGCTACGGTGAGCTCATGTAAGTCCCAGACCTTTGCCTTCGCTATAGCTCTCGCTACGGCGAGCAACTCCCTGGATTTTGTATGGGATGCCCACACTCGCTATAGCTAGCCCATTTCTCACTATAGCGAACAGGTACATTCGCTATAGCTAGGCTGTAGCTAGCAGACTTAGAAAATTTTCAGCTTTTCTTTTCTTTCCCTTTTCTTTTCTCTTTTCTTTTCTTTTTCTGGTTGTTACAATAAACAAGTTTGGGGCTAAAATTTCATGAGTATTTTGAGCTTTCTATAGATTAAAAAATTATAACTTTTAGAGCATTGTAGAATATTTAGTGAATTTCTAAAATTAGTTCCAAAGAGCTATCATGGTAAGTACTGTTCATACTATGCCAAATATGATTTTCAAAGGATCTAAAGGACCAAATGGATTCAATTTGAATGAAATTTATACATTAAAAAATTTATATCATAAATCGAGGTTGTGGAGTTCAAGTTATAAATTTTTAAAGTTGATACTCTATTATGTGTGCTATGGCCTAAATGAGCAAATAATTTATTCTATATGTTTGAACTCTACATACATATTAATTTAGAGCAAACTAGATGCTTGAGCATGAATTTTTGAGATGGAATTATAAAGATACATTTTTGAACCTCATAAGCCCATTTGATGCATTTAGTAATTGAAATTCCACTGCTAAAAGTTTGGTTGTAATTACCTTTACTACAAATAGACATATAATGGTTCTAATGAATTAGATATAGTAAGGTATAACATTATGGCTTAAAAGGATGGAACCACTTTCATTTAGCATTTCAAACTTGTTAAGATTAGTTTGGAGTCAAATGGTTGAGCATTGATGAATTCGAGTATATAAGTTGTTGTTGTCAAAAATCTAGTTGCTATCATTAGATATATTTTTTTGGTTTTTCCATCTCAAATATGTCATTTGTGGAAATTGTGAAGGTTAAGTCATTATATCTTAAATTCCTACATCATTAAAGTTCCTATCCAGGGTCATTTGAGTGGCCTTATATTATATTTTGTAGTATTGGTTGAGTATTGTTACATCTTGGTTCATATGTGCATCATTTTCTACACAAAATAGAACTAGGCACAGTCAAGGTCATGGCCCTGAACAGCCTCCATTTTGACCTCCTGGGGCTGTGACTATGACCTTATTTTCCCCAATTAGCTGGTTTTATTCATCTTTTCCCATGGTACCTTGAATGGTATCTTAAGTAGTTTTTTGGGGTGTTATCCAAGAGTTTAGCCATATTTTCTAAGTGTTTCAGGGGTTGATACTATTTCTAATAGCTTATGTAAATGCATTTAATTTGTAATAGTTAACAAGTTAGTAATTTAATAAAGCTAAAAGTTTTAAATTGGTTCACTATATTAGGGACATTAACATTGTTCTCAAAAGTAATTAGTCAAATTCCTTTACTTAATCTATAAGTTAGATGTTAACTAGATCTAAATGTTACAACTTATGACCAAAAAAGTAGATGTAAGACTAACATAGATACACATGTTACATCTTGAATGGGAATTACTATGCACTAGGAAATTAGCCATTAATTAGGATAGAAAGTAATTGTATTAGTTAATCTTTATCTATTCACAGGAATTAGACATTGAAATCTAAATTCTAGAGTTTTTTTATAAATTAGGAATCTAGTTTTTTTTAGTTGCATTAATTTCTAGATGATATGGATAATTAGCGAATTTGTACTTGATTAAAATTTCTCATGAGAATAATGCTCTACTCATTCTTATACTATTGTATGACCCATACACTTGCAGAAAAATCACTAACAATGGGCACAACTCTGTGCACCATCATGGCACTATGTCATTAAGCACTATTCAAGGCTCCATTTACAAGGCCACAATCTTGGCCTACGATAATCAACAGTTAAGTGCAGTCAAACTCATTCATCACATCACATAAATATGTATACAAGCAATCAATAAGGTATTACTACATATATGAGTAGAACTAAACCCTAGTTACCTTTTAAGGATGCCACTTGACGATTTGGTCGTGCAATCTCAAATAAAACTAGGTAGTAAAATAAATTTTGTAGGCAATGGTGCAACCCAAGTCATTTCCTAAGGAGTCTTTGTGCCTTAATTTGTTGTGAAAGAGTATTCTAAGTTTTACTAATTGGAACTTGTTTAGGGGGTTTTGAAATGCTATAATTTAATTGAACTAAATTTTAAATGACAAGAATAAAAAACTTAAGACTAAATGAAGTGAACAATTAAGAAAATGTGGTAGCTAGCCTTTAGATGGACTCCCTATAATTCAATTATCCCTGCTCCCTTTTTAGTGTACCAAATTTGGATTTAATTTCTTGCTCATTAGTATATTCCCCATAAAAGCTCTTGAATGACCATTCAAGATTCAATTCATCAATTATTCAAGGAATTTGCAACCACAAGAAACCTTGAAAAATTAATTAATTGAATTAAAAACAAGAACACACTATAACCAATCTTAATTGATCAATAAAATATGCTACACAATCTACTTAAGATGCTAATTAACCAATTAGATTAATAAATTTTGCAAACAATTACTTGCACAAAAATTTCAGCCACTTAATCCAACAACTATTGCATCAATTGCCCTATAATCAAGAGGAAATTAAAAGTAATTTGCACAGCACTAATTCTAGAATTTTCACAAACATGTAATGATCACAATTAAAATTCCAAAGATCAAATTATACTCAATCCACAAATAAAACCAATCCAGTAATTTCCAGCAATTAAATTCCTAAATTAATAAACTAGACCTAGTCAAATTAATAAAAGAATTAAAGCTGGAATTAAAAGATTGAGCAAGGAATTTTTATCCAATTTGGTGAGAAAATGTAGAGCTCAAATTTGCATCTGGGAGTCTTCAATCTTTAGCTAGCCACCAAGGATGATTCAAGCTGCCTTGGAGAATTTAAATGAATGAGAATCGATGGAATGAGTAGTAGCCATGGAGAAACCGATGAGAAATTCTTCCTCTTTGCCTCTCTGGAGCTCCAGCCCTTACATCGTCTAATCGCGTTCTCCCCCTAGCAAGCTGAATACCTCACGTTATTTTCCCCTCGCTCCTTATTCCTCATGCTATACGTGTTTTTTTCCTCAGTTCACATTTTCATTAATACACGTTACCCCGTAACTACATTCCAGCTTATAATTCATTAAAATCTCACGTGCTTTTCTTGCTGGAACCCTTAGCTACTTCTGACGTGGATGAATTGATGCATAGACTTCCTTCGTGATTCTTTAGTAGCCACGTTCTATCCGTGTGCATTTCCTTTCATCTCCTCACATGGTTTACATGTATTTCGCTTAATTTTGTCCACGTGCTCAACTGCTTGTTTCTTTTCTTGATTGCCCATAGCTTCATTTACGTCATTTCCATATCAACTTTCAATCCATTATGACGCTCTCTCCGTTAACTTAGCTTCTCTTCCAGCTCAAGCCCTTCATGCTTCTTCTCTTTATCTCACTATACTCTAGCACCTTCTTCACTTCCTCGAGCCTATAGCTTTGTGTCTTTATTTTTGCTCAACATTGTTCTCTAACCTCAAAACCCAAGCCATGCATCGTGTAGCAGCTCTTCTTTCCAATCATTACCATGAAATCGATGTATGTGGATGGTTGGGGCTACGTGTATGAACAATAGCCCTTCTCTTGGATCAGCTTTAGCCTTGCTTTTTATTAAACCACGTGCTCATGCTTCCTTCATGCAGCTTGTGTAGCTTACATGAGAGCTGCCCAAGCTCCTTTTAACTCGATGCTCTTTCTCTTCTCTTTCCACGTAGGTTTTCACAGCTCTGTTTTAGCTCCATCATGCATTCTATCTTTATTTAAACTTCAACCCACTCTTCTTTTTATTCCTCACATGCCTCCTCTATTTTGCTTGTGCTTCTAAGTAACTCTGCTAGTGGAAGTGTGAGAGTGTGAATGAATGGCTGGAGAAGTGCATGGATAAATGAGAAACCACGTGAGTTGAGCTAGAAAATGGAGTGAATGGCATTGTGTGATTGATGGGCTGAACTTGTGAGTGATATGTGAGTTAGTGGGCCTCAATTCAATGTGCAGCCTTATTCCTCCCTCCTCTATTCAAGTCTCCAAAACCCAAGTCTTGTCTTAAACAACAACTCTTCTCTTCTTCAAATCAATTTATCATTTAAGGCTCCAATTATCCATTGAAATTCTGCACAAAAGAATGGAAAATATTTAATAGAATTACCCACAATATTATTTAAAAGAAATTTATGCATTAAAACTTAATAATTTTGCCAATTAATTCACAAAGTGCATAAATGGCTAATGAAATCAAATTGTATCTAATTAAACCCCTAAAGCCATATTTACTTATCAAAATGCCTAAGCTTAGGAGGATTAATATGTCTAAAATTAGCATTTATCAAATTCCCCCATACTTAAGCTTTTGCACTCCTGGGAAAAAGAAAACTAAGGCTCTGAGAAAGAGATAATGGAAAGGAAATCAAGAAAAATGGACTTGTATAGGTCACTTAGCACAAGGAAGCTCAAAGCAAATCAATAGCTTAATTCTCCAAGTCATATCACTTGCATCAATGCAACAAGTACCATGATAATACACTTAATCAAAAATGAAATGCAATGAAAGTCTCTCACTTGGATTAGTGTTTATCACTCTACTTTTTAGTGTTTAGGATGGAGTGCTTACTCTCAAATTCCATCCTACCCAACCTTACTACCATAAGCTTGGTAATCATCTACATCTCTACCACCAAAAATCAAATGCCAATGAATGAATCAAAAAGTCTTTATTATGGTTGTAATGTAGGCCAAGGTACGAAACAAGTGGTAAACAAAATAATGAAGGAAATTCAAAAAGCAAATTGGATGCTTAAAGATCATCAAGAGCATTAAAATAAGAATAAGGATGGAATGAAAGTGTATTTTAAGGCCCTATTTACCACAAACAAAAATATGCACTAAGAGAACAACTTTTCTTTTTTTTTTTCTTCTTTTTTTTTCATATTCTTTTCTTTTGCTTTACTTCTTTATTATTATTATTATTATTATTTTCTTTCTCCTCTCTCTTGTTCTTGGAATATTTCCAAAGAAGAACAAATAAACGGCCTATAAATGATGTGAAAAATGCATCTCCACCCACCTTCACAAGATACAATGCCCTTAATAATTGAAAGCATCCTAATCAAGGTAGGAAGAACTTTCATTTGGTTTTTCATGGCTAAAAAGGAAACATATGCGGCTCAAAGGAGGTAAAGCAAATGGATTAAACACATGTAGGATAGCTTTTTGGCTCTAGCTAAAACAAAACAATAATGAATGCCTTAATCCTTTTCATGCATGGCAAATGAATAAATGTGGCCTTGAATAAGATTCAAGCCAAGTTCTAGAGTAAGACCAAGATAGGGGATACAAACTAAAAATGAATAAGTAATTAGTTTAAACATCTCACAAGGTAAATTGACCATCATCAAATTTCATTAAAGCAAAGCTAATTGCCACTTAACTTGCATTCTCAACACAAGGTCAATTCCCTATCAAATTAGGATATATCAAAGCTATGATCCCCTCAATACTAGCAACTTACACAAAAGCATAGTTTTTAGTTTTTTGTTTTTTGTTTCAAGAACTGGAAAATAACACAACTTCAACACTCCAAAAATAAAACAAAAGACTAAAAACCTAGAAACTAGAAAAAAAATCAACTAACCAAAACTAAACTAAACTAAAAATTTTATTTGTATCCCCCCCACACTTAAACATTGCATTGTCCTTAATGCCAACATACAATCCAATAAACAGATAAAGACAATGCAATATAAAAGGGGAAATGAAAGAGTACAACCAGGGATCAGGGTGGGTCATGAAGTTGGAGTTCCTCCTTGTCATCCCTTGGAACTCCTTCATGAAAGTTCTTGAGCTGATGTCCATTAACTTTGAATTTAGCTCCCGTCTGCTCATCCAAAAGCTCAACTACACCAAAAGGGAAAACATCAGAAACTATGTAAGGACCTTCCTATTTAGAACGAAGTTTACCTGGCATAAGCTTCAAGCGGGATTTATAAAGGAGAACTTTTTAGCCGATAACAAACTCATTTCTTGTAATCATCTTGTCATGGAATGCCTTTGTCTTTTCTTTATAGATCCTTGCATTGTCGTAGGCTTCCAATATGATATTTTCAAGCTCTTGGAGTGGAATTTTCTGTGAGATCCCATTCCATTCAAATCTAAATTACATTTCTTCATAGCCCAGTAAGCCTTATACTCCACTTCTATCTGTAAGTGACAAGCTTTTCCAAATACCAGCCGATAGGGTGATATGCCAATAGGAGTCTTGTAGATAGTCCTATAGGCCCAAAGTGCATCATCTAGCCTCTTGCTCCAATCTTTCCTATTTGGTTGCACTGTTTTCTCTAAAATTTGCTTTACCTCATAGTTGGAAAATTTTGCCTAGCCATTTGTTTAAGGATGGTACAGAGTAGCTACTTTATGCACAACACCATACTTGCTAAGCAAGCTGTGCATACTCCAGTTGCAAAAATGAGTGCCTTGGTCATTGATAATGGCTCTGGGAATACCAAACTTGCAAAAAATGTGAGAGCAAACAAACTCTACAACCACAAAAGAATCATCAGTCCTAGTGGGTTTTGCTTCCACCCACTTCGAAACATAATCTACAGCCAATAAGATGTATGAAAAACTAAAAGAAGTAGGAAAAAGTTCCATAAAATCAATGCCCCACACATTAAAGGCTTCACAAAACAAAATGGGATGTTATGGCATTTCATTTCTCCTAGATATGCTGTCTGTTTGTTGACACCTAACACATCTTTTACAAAAATCAAAGAAATGATGAAACAAAGTAGGCCAATACAATCCACTATCTAGAATCTTCTTAGCTGTGCATTTTGGACTAAAATGACCTCCACATGCAAGTGTGTGACAAAAATTCAAAATAGAATCAAATTCTATATCAAGCACACAACATCTAATCACTTGGTCACTGTATAGTCTCCACAAGTATGGATCATCCCAAATATAATACCTAGCTTTACTCCTAAACTTATTCAATTGATGTTTATTCAAATCAACAGGCAATTCAGAAGTAGCTAGATAATTCACTAAATCCGCATACCAAGGGTATAAACTTTGTGTAGCACACAAATGCTTATCAGGGAAATCATCATCAATAAGTAAGGAATCTACCTTTGGAGCTTCAATTCTGCTCAAGTGGTCTGCCACCAAATTTTTAGCTTCACTTTTATCTAGGATGTCAATGTCAAATTCTTGAAGTAGAAGCATCCATCTGATCAATCTTGGCTTTGCATCAGGCTTCTTCAACAAGTACTTCAAGGCTACATGATCGGTAAAAATAATGACTTTAGTATCAAGAAAATAAGATCTAAACTTATCCAAAGCAAAAATAATAGCAAGAAACTCTTTTTTCTATGGTTGTATAATTTGCTTGGGCCCCATCCAGAGTCTTAGACGCATAAGCTATCACATGGGACCTCTTATTCACTCTCTGGCTTAAAACTGCACCTAGAGTAAAATTAGAAGCGCCACATAAAAGCTCAAATGGGAGGTTCTAATTAGGGGGTTGAATAATGGGTGGGGAAGTCAATCGTTTCTTAAGATCATCAAAAGCTATTTTACATGCATCATCAAAATGGAAATCAACATCTTTTTGTAACAACGTAGAAAATGGCAAAGCAATTTTACTAAAATCCTGAATGAATCTTCTATAAAAGCCTGCATGTCCTAGAAAAGACTGGACCTCCTGAACACATGTTGGGTATGGTAGAGAAGTGATAACATCTATCTTAGCTTTATCAACCTCTATGCCCTGTTCAAATATAATATGACCCAATACAATGCCTTTTCAAACCATAAAATGACACTTTTCAAAATTAAGTACGAGGTTCTTTTCTATGCATCTTGCTAGGACTCTATCCAGACTACATAAGCAATCATCAAAAGAGTTCCCATATACAGTGAAATCATCCATAAAAATTTCTATACAGTGTTCCAGAAAATCACTAAAAATGGAAACCATGCACCGCTGGAAAGTTCCAGGGGCATTGCAAAGACCAAAAGGCATTCGTCTGTAGGCATATGTTCTAAATGGGTATATGAACGTTGTCTTCTCTTGATCCTCCAGGGTTATGCATATCTAGAAATACTCTAAAAATCCATCCAGAAAATAGTAATAAGACTTCCCAGCTAAATGCTCAAGCATCTGATCAATAAAAGGGAGGGGGTAGTGATCATTTCTAGTGACTAAATTAAGTCGCCTATAGTCAATGCAAACCCTCCAACTATTTTGTAAGCGGGTGGGCACCAATTCATTATTCTTATTCTGGACAACTGTGATCCCTGATTTCTTTGGAACCACTTACACAAAACTAACCTACTGATTGTCAAAAATAGGATATATAATACCAACAGATAAAAGTTTAGAAACTTCCTTTTTAACCATATCTAGAATAAGCGGGTTCAGTTACCTTTGAGGTTGCCTTACTGACTTTGCTCCATCCTCCAACAAAATTCTGTGCATGCATGTATCAGGGCTAATGCCAGCTATGTCAGCCAAGGTCCACCTTATTGCTTGTCTTCTCCTCCTTAAGACTTCTAGAAGCTTCTCTTCCTCTTCTAGAATAATGTCACTAGCTACAATCACTAGAAGCTTATCATCTTTCTCTAAATAAGTATACTTGAGATTGTCTGGCAGCGGTTTAAGCTCTAAGGTAGGAGCTTGCTCAACTGAAGGTATGACTTGTTTGATTTTAATCTCTTCCATGCCAAATACCTGTTCAGACAACTCTCAGATAGAAAAAAATAACTTTCCCATCTTTAGGAACATCAGTAGTATGGGAGGAATCAAAAGAATCAGCAGTCAAGTGAATATCAGCATCATAATTCCCTAAACTATCCATATCAACATGCAAAGAATCATCAGTACTAGAAAGATCAACAAGTCTAGTAAAATCAAGAGGTTCTAGATGAAATAGAATCAATTTAATCAGCAATAGATTCGTTAAGAGTTAATATCATCATACAAGCTCAAAAATTCATCAATTTCTCTAAATATGGCACAAGAATGAGAGTCATCACAATTATGTCTCAGAGAATCATCAAGATCACCAATATCACAGGAATCAGTCAACAAATTATCCCTAAAATCAACACTAGCATTATCAACTAGCATATCAATCAGGCTGACACTAAAAACATAGTTATCATCACAAGGGTGTTTCATGGCATCAAATATATTAAATTGTATCACATTACTAGCAAACTCCATTTGAAGAGTACCCTCATGCACATTTATAATTGTTTTTGTAATTTTTAAGAAAGGTCTACCTAAGATGAGTGGGGCATATCCACTAGATCTATATCTATCGTCTACCATGTTAAGGACATAAAAATTAGCTGGAAAAATCAAATGCTTTACCTTAACTAGCACATCCTCTAACACTCCTGAAGGATAAGAGATGCTCCTATTTGATAGCTGCATAACTAATAACTCCCTAATTTTGGATGAGAACGAGATACATTTGATGATAAATTAGGGAGAAAAAGTACTTTTCTCTTGATTAACATGGCTAAATTTTTATTCAATCAAGCAAAATGAAGAAAATATCTTAATTGCGACCTCTTTATCAATTTTGATCCTTATTTTATGTTTGATTTTTATCTCAGGAGAAGGTAGAAGATTGTAGAAAGAAATGAGAAAAGAGAGAGAAGCTGAAAAGTAAAAAGGCAAGCTGAACAAGTCCTTTCGCTACAGCTAGAACATAATTCACTGCAGCTAGGATGCGCTTTCACTGTAGCGAGGAAGTCACTTCACCATAGTGAAGTTGTGATGCATACAAATTCTAGGGAGCTCCTAGCTATAACACAAGCAGTAGTGAGATCAGCAGAAATCTGGGTGACTATAAGCTCTCGCTATAGTGAGAGCCACCCCTTGCCATAGCAAGATCGACCTCTGAAACACACAGCTTTGATTTACAAGCTAAAAAAAATGAGAGGGAGAGCTAGGGCTAAAGGATTCAAAAAAAAGGAGCTACTTCTGGTCGGCTGGGAGAGTGAGAAAATGCACAAGAGGTGTTAGGGAAGCTTTATATTAATCAAAAAATTGTTGATTCTATCCAAGATTCTTCTGATTAGGTGTTTCTACTTCATCTTCTCTTCAAGTTAATGTATTTGTTGATATATTTGCTGAACTTATCTGTGGATTTCAAGCCACGAGTGGCTAACTCTTGTAACCCTTAAGGATTCTATGAACCTTTGAGCTTTGGAAGTAATTTCCTTTTTGATTATGTTGGATTATTGAAGATTTTAGTGCCTAATATGAATTATGGTTTCATTCTATTGATTGGCCACCTCTAGTTTGATTATAGGTTTTGTAGTTAGCCTTTGAAAGAAAGGAATTGCCTATAGACCATTCATTGAGCAACTTAGGATTAGACATAGTCTAATTTTGCACTTGAGATAGAAATATACTCAAGGGCCCTAGATAGTCTAGATAAGGTCGGAGCTTAATTGTATGTTAACTTCTCATTTGAGACATCAAAGAGTTAAGTTGATATATGGGTTTGAATGGATCGAAAGACATTTTTAACTAATTAGACCTTTGACTCTAAAATAGACATTAAGCTAATTAATTAAAAAGGGAAATGATTGACTTTATGTAAAAAAGGAACTAGAATTCCTATAGTGTTTTTAATTGCTTATTTTTGTTAAGAACCATTTTTATTACTGTTAATTGCACTTGAATTGATTTTCACAAAAATTCACTCATAACTTGAATTGTTTAACTAAAATGAATATGAGAAATCTAATGCCTAATCATTAATCATATTAATTCTCTGAGGGAAGGACCTTGACTCACCATGTACTATTCTTATGGCCCGTACACTTGCGGTGCCATTATTCTGGTGAGCATCAAGTTTTTGGCACCATTGCCGGGGAATCAAGGTAATTGGTGAATAGAATTAGAGGGCCTTGAGTAGTTTTAGCTTAAACACTTAGTTTCTTTTAATTTCCTCTCTTGTTTATTTATGTTTTCATTTGTTAGTTATAGTAATTTTATTAGTAATTTCTTAGTTTATTACCTTTTGGCTTCTTTGATTTAGTTAAATTCTTGATCTGTGCTCTTTTGTTATCGCAGGTACATTAGTTTATGCCACCTAAATCCATATCAAAGAGAACACCTAGAAAGATAAGGAATTTGAAGGATATTTTGGCTAAGGGGTCTATGCTAATTCAACCTGAGAGTGGGGTAAACATTCCTGTTACGAAGATGGAACACGAAGATAATCAAAATCGGACTATCAAGGATTTTATGGGAAGAACCATGAAAACTACTCAGCCTAGCATTATAGTACTGGATTTTCAGGTGAACAACTTTGAGTTAAAGCTAGTGATGATTTCAATGTTTCAAATGAATGGGTAGTTTGGTGGTAAATCAACAGACGATGCTAATAGACACATATTATCCTTCTTGGAAGTTTGTGGCTCTTTCAAACAGAATGGAGTGCCCAAGGATGTCTTAAGGCTTAGATTATTCCCTATCTCTGTCAAGGATGATGCAAAAGAATGGTTGCTCAATTTACCGGAGGGATCTATCAATAATTGGGATAACATAGAAGCAAAATTCAGAGCTCGCTTCATTCCAAATAACAAAATTATTGATGCTAGACGTGATTTAATCAACTTCAAGCAATTGTCAGATGAGCACCTTTATGTGGCTTGGGAAAGATATAAACATTTGATGAGACAATGTCTAAGTCATGGCATGGATGAATGGGCCATTGTACAAAACTTTTGCACTAGACTCAATGCACAGTCAGATACTATGCTAGCATTGATTCTTAGTGGTAGTTATGACCAACTCCCAGTAGATGAGGTGATGAAGGTACTTGATAATATGTCTAAAAGTTATTCTCATAGGGGGGATGAAAGACTAGCAATTCCCCAAACATCTAATACTAAAGAAGATTCTTCAGCTCAGCTAGCTGCTATTTTATCAGCATTGAATAAGCGTTTTGATTTGATAGAATCACAAGTGCAAAAGAAGATTGCTTTGAATGCGCGTTCTGCACAAGTAACTCATATTGCATGTGAGCAGTGTGGTAAGATACATATGCCAGACTAATGTCCGATGTTTTTGCAATCAGAGTCAGTGAATTATATAGGAAACTTTCAAAGGAGTCAAAATAACCCCTACTCAAACACCTACAACCCTGCATAGTGTAATCACCTAAATTTTTCTTGAAAGAATGGTCCATCACTTAATCAGCCATCATCTTCTAGAACAAGGCCAACTCAACCTCTTGGGTTCTCTCAAGTTACAAGGCAAAATGTTCCTATTCAAGTGCCCAAAACCAATTTAAAGGATGTTTTGGCTAAGTTTATGACTATTCAAATCAAGAATAATGAAGAGCAAGCTAGCATTAATGCAAGGGTAGACTCCTCTCTCAAGAATATAAAAGTGCAAATGGGGCAGTTAGCTTTTGCTGTGAACACACTGCATCAAAGAGGCTTACCAAGTGATACAATTCCTAATCCAAGGAGAGATAGCAAGGAAGAATGCAAAGCTATCACTTTAAGAAGTGGTAAAGAGCTCCCTAAAGTACAACTTCAAGTGAAGGAGCCAAACAAGGTAAATTCTAAGGGTCCATCAGGTGTTATTCAGATTGAAGATGAAGCATTTCAATAGGAAAAAAGAGGAAAATATTGCTGGTTTGAATGCAAAAGAAGAGGACAAGGAAGGGAAGTATAAAGTGGAAAAGTCAAATACAACTGAAGAAAAGACAGTGGTGCATCCTATAGTGGTGCCATTGCCTCCATTTCCACAGACATTACAAAGGAAAGTCATCGATGAGCAGTATAAGAAGTTTTTGGACATGTTTAAGCAACTCCACATCAATATCCCCTTCTTTGAGGCTTTAGAGCAAATCCATAATATGCTAAGTTCCTCAAAGATACACTTAGCAAAAAGAAGAGGTTCACTGAATTTGCAACAGTGGCTTTGACAAAAGAGACCACTAATATACTCAAGTCCAATCTTCCAACTAAGTGTAAAGATCCTAGTTCTTTTTCTATCCCTTGCATGATTGGGGACAAATTTGAGGGTCGAGCACTTTGTGATTTAGGATCTGCTGTAAACCTCATGCCATTATCTGTTTTTAGAAAGCTACAATTAGGTGAGGCCAATCCAACGATTGTCACTTTGCAATTGGCTGACAGAAGTTTTTCTTATCCATATGGGATCATTGAAGACGTGCTAGTAAAGGTTGGCCTTTCATTTATCTTGCTGACTTTATGTGCTTGATATTGAAGAGGATAGAGATATTTTAGAAAAAACTATGAGTCCCACTAGAAAGGATTGGGCGGATAAGCTTGATGATGCTTTATGCACGTATAGGACATCTTTTAAATCTCCAATAGGTATGTCTCCTTATCAATTGGTTTTTGGCAAAGCTTGTCATTTGCCCATCGAGCTAGAGCATAAAGCATTTTAGTCTATAAAGAAATTGAATTTTGATATGGATAAAGTGGGTGAAAAAAGACTAATGCAACTAAATGAGTTAGATGAGTTTAGATTGCAGGCTTTTGAAAGTTCTAGATTTACAAGGAAAGGACCAAAAGAATTCATGATAGATATATCTTCCCAAGAAAGTTTGAACCTGGAGACCTTGTGTTGCTTTATACTTCTCGTTTGAAGTTATTTCTAAGTAAGTTGAGATCCAAGTGGTCTAGTCTGTTCAAAGTGATCTCTGTGACACCTTATGGAGCTATCAAAATTAAAGATGAGAATTCAGGAGATCAATTTCAAGTAAATGTTCAAAGGCTTAAACATTATTTGGGTGGTGAGATAGACCGGCAGACAACGGCCCATAACTTTGCTCTACCTCCTTGATTAGCTGACAAAGTCTGGCTGAGGACTATAAACCAAGTACTACTTGGGAGGCAACCTAAGTTTTCTTCGTGTTATATTTTAGTTTGATGTTCTTTTTGTCTTTGGTTTGATCTTCCTTTTTCTCTATGTTTTGTAGGTTTGGTGTTGGTGTTGAAGTGTTGGATATTCAGAAACAAGCTATTGGTAGGAAAGAACAAGTCCAGTCATGATTTTCAAGGAGTTTCTAACTATTGTTTTGAAGTGCATATTATTATTCTAGTAATCTCGATTATCTGATTATGTTTGATTAAAGTTTGTTAAGAATGGGTTGAGTAATTGCATGATAGAAAGTGTAAATAGAGTTAGAAAGTACTTATTTGAACATTTAGGTGGGGGGTTAATCATTCAAGATAAAAATGAAAATAAGAATAACAATAAATAAATAAATAAATAAAATTTTGCTACGGCAAGGAGTCTATCTCGCTATGGCAAGGCTACTTGTTCTACATCCGGTACATTAACCAAAGAGTTCCTTGCTATGGCATAGCCTGTGGCGAGCTAGAGTGTGAGCGATGTCAAGTGTTATCGCTACAGCGAGAATACCATTCCGCCATAGCAAACTCTTATGTTTCCAATCTGGTACAAAGTCCAGAGAGTATCTCACTGTAGCCTAGCTATAGTGAGATTCTTTAGAGACCAAGAATTACCTAAGTATGGTCGCCATTGCAAGAGGTATTTTTGCCGTTGCGAAACCAGTGGCTCTGCTTTTAGTACTTCTTTTAGAGATCGCCTCGCTATTGCCTAGGCAATAACGAGATCTTTGACTGTGCAAAAAAAAATTTAATTAACCTAATAACCAAATAACCATCAGATACCCCACCTTTTCATATTTGTTCATTTTCGCTCTTCCTCGCTACTGTGTGTTTGTGCCCTCCAACCCTTCCTCCTTTCTTCAGCTGAATTTCTCACCTTCCATGCCCCCATTCCCCTCATGCATCACCTTCCTTGCATCAGGTATGTTGTTTGCCCTTTTATTTCCTCAATCTCTACCTTCTTAGCTATTTCTGTGGTTATTAGGGCTAAGGTTCTTTTTACATTTATCTACGTAATTAGGGGTCAATAGGTCAGCATTTATGGTAGCATTCTGTTGGTCGACTATTTCTGTGCAGGAAGTTCTCATTAATCTGGAATTTTTTAGCCTAAATCACCATTTCTGTAAATGTGTTCATTCTCACTATAGTGAGACTAAACTCACTATAGCAAGTTCGAGTGTTTTTCCCAGAACATACTGTTTCTTTTCTAGGCACTTCTTGCTTTGTTTGCTTCAATGTTTCTTTTCCCTTAACACCTTGTTTGCTCTTAGAGGTTTATTTCCATATCATAGGCATGTAACATTCATTTGATTTCCTAATTTTTTCTATTCATCACTGTGCCTGTCGACATCACATTTACCCTTGATTGTTATGTGGTTTGCTATAGCTGCTTACACCGGTTTCCTTCTGATTGTTATTTAGATTTCATAGTTTATGGCTCCCAAAAAGCAAACAAAAACCGCTGAAGCATCTTTCTCAAAGTAGAAGAATAAATCTTACGACAAGGACAGATTTGCTTCTTCCTGAGCCGAATTCCACTTTGAGCGCCTTTTCTCTGACCGGGGTATAGTTAAATATAGATATTATGAGCCCCACATCTTAGATCTCACCTACAGAGACTTTGAATGGCATGGCCTACAAGATTTCATAAAAAAATCAGTGCATTGGATTCCTTTGATGATCTAAGAACTGTATGCAAATTTTGAAGACACAGAGGAGGACGAGAATGAATACTATTGCCACTCTACTTGGGTACAAATCAATGAGAAGGTCATTTAGGACTTTTATGAATTACTGATGTCACAGAATGTGCCTTGCAGTCTTACTTAGCTAATCAGTGATCCATTTTATGGGAAGAGGTAGAGACGATCATCGCAAATGAAGGACGAGCAAGGCTGACTAATAAAGTGTATCCAGTCTACCAACTAAATAAGCTTACTTGATATTGGATGCAATTTATCACTAGCAACATCTTGACAAGTTCTCATGGGTCTGACATGATCCAAGAATGGGCTGTGTTGACTTGGTGCTTTATGACCAAGCAATGGGTGAATATTCCCCATCTTATGTTCCTCAACTTCAAGCAAGTGGCAAGGTCAGATATGGTAAGCTTGGCATACCCCCACATGCTTCCTGAGTTACTCTCAATGAAGGGCAGCTAAGTATCTAAAAATGATGCTTAGTTCAAACCAAAGGGGCTTTTTAAGTATAACATCATGAAGGATGAGTCAGGAAGACCCCGCAGACATTGGGCACCAACACAAGCAAAGCCTGAAGCATCTCCACCTCCTCCACAGTAGCGAGTGGGTTTTCTAGAGCCGATGATGTAGGATGTACCACCTCAAACTCAATTTGAGGGCTGGGTGAGGGATTCCATTGACAAACTAGAGGGGCATGTCCTATCAATGAAAGATCAGCTATAAATGCTTGTGAATTATCTGATGCCTACCCTTCCACCTTCACCTCCAAAGGTTCCTCAGTCCTCGGTCATTGTTCTTCCACAAGACCCTGCATCGCAGGATATGCCTGGGCCTTCTGACTCATAGAATTTTTGTGTTATTTGCATGATCCTTCCTGTTTCTATGTTTTAATTTTGGATAATTGTATATGGATCACTATATATCATAATATTTTTAGATTATACACTTGCTAGTTTTATACTTAATGTCTTATATCTAACGCCAACTTACTATTTGTTGTGTAGTCTCTATATATTTTTGGTCTCTCAGATACAGGCTTTGTTCGCGCACATCCCTCTCATCCTTAACTTTTCATATCAAGGGAGTCCCGTTTCCTTCTTTCTACTTACATCCCTTACCTTTGCCCTAATTTACTTCTACTTTTCTGATTCTAGTATCTCTTCTTTTACACATTGCAGACAATGTTATCTTTAAGTGCGAGGGAAGGTAAATATACGTTAGGCAGACATAAATATTTAAATAATAAGGAGAATTATATCAATAATAATCAGTCCACTATAATGCCCCTAATTTTAAACAGATTCAACCCTCTTTACTTTAAATGAATACTAAACAATGAATGTGGGGGTTAGGCAAACTTGAAATGAAGAAAGCAAGTAATGTAATTGTAGTAAACACCCATAATAGAAGCACTTCTCAGCAAGATGGTTATTAAAGTAATTCAAGCTTTTTCTTTAGTTAACCCCCATTTATTTTTTTAGATCTTCCTAATTTATCTGCTTCTGATGGATATCTGATTGTCATTTGAGAGGAACATTTATTAAAAAAAAAAGAAACATATATAGATATATCTCTAATCCAATGGTTGAAATCACTTAGTAACCGAGAGTTTGTACTAAAATGTGTAAACTTTCGCGTCAAACAATGATGAAACTAAGAGTAGGCTAGTGAACACTCTGAGGCGATTTCCTTAATCTAAGTAACCAGGTGGCTTCATAATCAATGTTGTCATTCGCGTTAAAAGGATTAAGAGAATTAAGGAAGAGAAATTGAAAAAAGAAAAGAGAAGAATGAGAATCATTGTACAAAGAGTAGTACTCTGTTGAAGAATAAAGACCTTTCTTAATGAATTCTGACGATTGAAGTTAGAGTAGATAGTTGGATTAGGTCTTAAAAGTACATTGAGGGTTTTATTGAAGATTACTTACTTGCTTCTAAAAAAAATCTATCTATGAAAACACATGCACTTTAGAAATCATGAGGGTGTTGCTATAAGCACATTAGTTTTGAAATTCAATTTGAAGTTTTGCTGAACTTCTGCTTCTGACATTGGTTTCATTCTAAGTGTGGGAGAATATGAAATTTTAGTTGATTGGGTGTTTATCGTGGAAAAGAAGTAGTTATCAACCACATTGATTAATAGTTTCTACGAATTACTTGAGGACAAGCAATAATATAAGTGTGGGGGAGTTTGATGACTCCTTAATTTTGGATGAGAAAGAGATACATTTAATGATAAATTAGGGAGACAAAGTATTTTTCTCTTGATTAACATGGCTAAATTTTTATTCAATCAAACAAAATGAAGAAAATGTCTCAATTGCAATATCTTTATCAGTTTTGAGCCTCATTTTATGATTGATTTTTATCGCAGGAGAAGGTAGAAGATTATAGAACGAAATGAGAAAAGAGAGAGAAGCTAAAAAGCAAAAAGGCAAGCTGAACAAGGCCTCTCGCTCTAGCTAGAACATAATTTGCTATAGTTAGGATGCACTTTTGATGTAACAAGGAAGTCACTTCGCCATAGCTAAGTCATGATGCAGACAAATTCCAGGGAGCTCCTAGCTATAGCGCAAGCAGTAGCGAGATCAGCAGAAATCTGGGTGCCTATAAGCTCTTGCTATAGTGAGAGCCACCCCTCACCATAGCGAGATTGGCCTCTAAAACACACAGCTTTGATTTACAAGCTAAAAAAATAAGAGGGAGAGCTAGGGCTAGAGGATTCAAAAAAAGGGAACTGCTTCTGGTCGACTGGGAGAGTGAGAAAATACACAAGAGGTGTTAGGGAAGCTTCATATTAATCGGGAAATCATTGATTCTGTCCAAGATTCTTCTGATTAGGTGTTTCTACTCTATCTTCTCTTCAAGTTGATATATTTGTTGATGTATTTGCTGAACTTATCTGTGGATTTCAAGCCATGAGTGGCTAACTCTTGTAACCCTTAGGGATTCTATGAACCTTTGAGCTTTGAAAGTAATTTTCCTTTTGATTATGTTGGATTATTGAAGATTTTAGTGCCTAATCTGAATTATGGTTTCATTCTATTGATTGGCCACTACTAGTTTGATTATTGTAACACCCTAAAATTAATTAAGATGTTAATAATGTACTTAGATTAATTAAAAATAATTAGGTAAGCTATATGAATGAAAATTTATAGAGATATAAGTTATTAATATAGGTTTAAGATTTCATTTAGGTTAAAGCTTAACTTGGGCCCAAAATTAATTTTAGTAAGTTATGGATAAAGATTTATAGAGGCCCCATGATTTTGGATGCAAGCCCAACTCCTTATCATGAGACTTGGGCCAAGAGAGATTACCTAACAATGGCCCAATCTGATTTAGTAAAATAAGGGCCCAAGACCTAATTTATATGAGCTAGCCCAACACATATTGTGCAGACCCAAATTAGATCGACTCTTGGAACTTAGCCTGACCCTATCAAATGGTTGCGGCCTAACTTATGAAATAAGGCCCAACAAGCATAAAAATCTAAACCCACAAGGAATTGGGCTATTGGGTCAGCATATTTCACTTTTACCTTTAAATTTGTTGCAGTCCATTCATTAAACCATGGCCCAACCACTAGGAATGAGCTCAATTGGACCTTGGGCTGATGGGTCAGCCCATTTCTTATTGAAAACCCTAAAGGTTCAGCAGCCACACCCTTTGGAAGAGTAAAACACTTGGCTCTGTAGAAGGAAAAACCTATTTTCGCACCTTGAGGAGAGGCTAGGGTTTCCATCACTATTTTGGCTCCATTTCTCCCACTTAAAACAAGATTCAACTAAGGTAACCTTCATATAACTTAACCCTCTCTTCTTCCTCTTCGATTTGGCCTAATTGGTCTTTTATTTAGAGCATTTTATCTTCCACCCAAAGGTGAAACTTGTTGTTTGGTGCTTCCATGGTGGATTTTCGAAGGTTGAGGCTATGAGTGTTGTTAAGTGAGTATCTTCTTCCTATTTTGATGCATTTTCTGTTAGTTTGAGACCCCTACAGTTGACTTATGATATGAGCTTTGGTTTTTTGTGAAATTCCCTAAAAATTGGAGTGAACTATGGTAGTTTCTAGTGTGGGAAAGTTGGAACCCGAAATTTAAAATCCATTGGTAATTAGGTTAGTAACCTCTAGGCAGTCATTAGCAGTTCAACCCTGTGGGTATCTGATTTGTTGCTAGAAATGATGATAATTATACTTGTTATAGGCCTTATGTGCATTTGGATTTTATGGTAGTTAGAGGAAAGTAATTGGCTTCATTGAGGTAATCGGGGTTAATTTTCCAATTCTATGTATATGTTCATGTTAATATGATATTGTTTGCACATACATGATTTTGAAATGCTAAATGATTAGTTAACTACTTGAATTGTTATTGTGATTGGACCTTGTAAGTCCATGGTAGAGCTATGGTGCGACTGCCGCCCGTGCATGTGCTTTAATCGAGCACCGGGTTATGATCAAACCCTAGATGCATTGAGCCCTACCTATGCTCATTATGGAGTAGGTGCTGTAGATGGACCTCTCCCAGTGTTATTGGCCATTAATATGTTATGTATGATTGTTGGTATGGGACAGTAGTCATTGGTAGTTCAACTAGTTCATTTGCAACTTGAATTGATGATTCTAGTATTGATGACATGAGTTTGCACTGGATTGATTAACTTGTACGTATATATGGAAATTGCCTTTTGTTACTGAGATTGTATATCTCACCCCATTGTGGGCTAACATTTTCAGGGACTGGACCTCTTAGTGGCAAGGAGAAAATTAATGGAAGCTTATTAAATGGTTTGATAGCACATAGGTTTGGAAGCTTTGTCCAATTATATTGTAACTAGATTACTAGTTTTGTATCATTGCTGCGTTGCATCATGAATTGCCAAGTATAGAGACTGTATATGTAATTTAATTATCATGGAATTGAATATTTTGGTTGTAATTAGCTAACGATGGATAAGCGACTTACTCTTGTATGAACATTAAACATTGGCCCCATGCATCCTATGGCCAGAATACATTTGCTGTCACTAAATTATGGTTCTTGCTAAAATGTGATAGCTTGGTGAGTAGAAACTAATACTTTAAATCTTGGGATGGATAAGGATAGATTAACTAGGTAAATCAAATAGACAAACACCATTAGAGGTTCACAAATAAAGGGAAAGTGGTCTTAAAGTGTCCCTAGAAAGAGAGTGGAGAGTATGAGATAAGATTTTCGAAGTTATAGGATCAGAAGGAATTTCGCCACGGCCAAAATATTGTTAGCCATGGCCAATAGAGGTGAAGTTGCCCAGGGAGAGTTCCAGAGAGTAATTCACCATAGTGAAATGTGAGAGGCAAAACTAGGAGTTGTCCAGAGGGTAATTCACCGCGGCTAAATAGGAATTGGCTACGACGAACTTTTGTAAGAATTTATTGGGTGTTCTAGAGAGGAATTAACCGTGGCGAAAGGGGGAATTGGCCACGGCCAATAGTGAGAGGCGAGCGAGGTAGGTTCCAAGAGGCTTCCTCGCCATGGCACCATGTAGGTTAGCCACAGCGAAGGTCCAACTCGCAGTGGCAATATGTGAAAACTATGAGTGAACCCGAAAGCAATTGGTTGCAGTGCAAGGATATTTAGCCACGGCTAATGGTCCCAAACCTTCATTTTAACCTAGAAATCTTAGTTTTTTCTATGGTAACCCCAAGGGATGACTTAGAAGCATTGGTAGAAGATTCTTGTGAGTTAGAATTAATAGGTAATAGAATCAAAGACTTATGAATGAATGGTTGTTTCCCTGATGTACATGAGTACTTGTAATTATATGGTTGATGACTCTAAAAACATTAAGGTTCAAATTTCCATGTATTTTCTAGATGTAATAAGTCGCAATGTCTTGTAACCCCAAATTATGATTATTAATCACGTATTTAACCTTAATTACTATGATTAGAAGTTACAGTCATCACAATTATGGGTTTTGTAATTAGCTTTTGAAAGAAGGGAATTGCTTATAGACCATTGATTGAGCAACTTAGGATTAGATATAGTTTAATTTTGCACTTGAGATAGAAATATAATCAAGGGCCTTAGGTCGTCTAGATAAGGTCTGAGCTTAATTGTATGTTAACTTCTCATTTTAGACATCAAAGAGTTGAGTTGATATATGGGTTTGAATGGATCAAAAGACATTTTTACCTAATTAGACCTTTGACTCTAAAATCGACATTAAGCTAATTAATTAAAAAGGGAAATGATTGACTTTATGTAAAAAGGGGACTAGAATTCCTAGGGTATTTTTAATTTCTTATTTTCGCTAAGAATCATTTTCATTACTATTAATTGCACTTGAATTAATTTTCACAAAAATTCATCCATAACTTGAATTGTTTAACTAAAATGAATATGAGAAATCTAATGCCTAATCACTAATCGTATTGATTTTCTAAGGGAATGACCTTGACTCATCATGTACTATTCTTACGGCCCATACACTTGTGGTGCCATTATTCTGGTGAGCATTAACAACCACTCCAGTAGGTTTTAGCTCTCCCATCTGTAAAGATAAATACATAGATTTAGGCATAACATTGTAAAGGTGCCCGGATCTTGACACTTAGCGGGCATTGTTGGCTGTATGAGTACTAAAACATTCTTGCCAAAATTGAGTTTTTCATTCCCTCTTAGATGCCTCTTGTTGATACATATTTCCTTGAGAAACTTGGCGTACTTAGGGATGGTCTTGATTACATCCAATAAAGGTATATTGACCTTAACCTTCTTGAAAGTCTCAAGAATTTCTTTTTTAATATCTACTTTAGTTTACCTCTTTCCCAAGGTAGGTCTATGTGGGAAAGGCAAGATCTTCTTTGGCTCCTCTTCTTTGTTAGGCTCATCTAGTGAGACGTGTATTTTTGATGACATCGGCTTATCCATGGTAATGGTATCTGAGGATCCTTGAACTTCCTTTCCACTCCTAAGAGTGATAGCACTAACATTGCTACTATTCCTTAAATTGACAATTGTCTGTGATGGTAATTGGCCTAAACCCTGAGATTTCACCTCACTGAAAGAGTTAGCCAACTGACTAATTATATTCTTTACATGCCTGTTTGAGTTTTCATGTTATCCATTTCTTGTCTGTGTCTAGCCTCACCCTGTTCCATCTTTTCCATCTTTTCCATGAGTTGCTTCATCATAACTCCATGCTGTTATCTTTTTTGGTTTCCTCTTGGATAGGAACCGATTGCCTAATAGGTTGGGAAGACTGTGCATTAAGTCCTGCAACATTGTATCTATTTTGCTATTGCCTTCCCCCATATCTCAAGTTAGGGTGATCCCTCCATCCTGGATTGTATGTATTAGAATAAGGATCATATTTTTATTGCCCTTGTTACATTGGCCTGACTGGAACAGTAGCATGTGTGGCTAAACAACATATATCACACAGGGGTCCCACCAAGGTAGTAGAGGTAGATGTCTGCTCAGGTGCATAACACTATGGATAGGAATGTGTCTAAGTAGGATAGGACTGTGGTGTAAAAGTTTGAGAAGGAGTAGAGGATGACTGTGGCTGTTACTGATCTAAAGCAAGCTGTTGGAGCATAGAAGACATTACATCAATCTTGCTCTCAATTCTCTGACCATAGCCTAGAGCATACAATTCACTGACTCCTCTTACTATCTGCATTGATCTGGACCCAAATTGCTGAGCATTCTGAGCCATCTTATCAATCAACTCCCGAGCCCTTGCAGGTGTTAGATCACCTAAGGCTCCACCAGAAGCAGCATCAATCATGTTTCTGTCCATGTTCAACAACCCTTCTGACAATTGCTAATTTTCATATATTTTTCCTCTTCTAATTAGGTATTTTGATTATAAATTTTGGCTTAAAGGACTTCAATTGGAGGCTAATTGAGTTTATTGACCATTTCTGTAGTTTAGGAATTAAATTGCAAAATTATTGGTTTTAATGTATAATTTTGTAAGATTGTTCCTACTTAATTGTCACCATTGTTTTTGTGCAAACTTTGAGCAAATTAAATCCCAATGTTGGAGAAAATATGGAAGGTTAATTGGAGAAAAAAAATGCCACGAGCCACTTCATCCTTAGTACATCCACTCTCCCTTCATTCTCACGTGGCACCTCACCATATACACTCGCATGCATGGCTAGCCCACACTCACACTCAATCTCCTAGAACCAACCACGACACTTCCACCCACTGGAACAGAGCAAGAAAATGAGTGAAGAGAAGAGCTATGAACAGAAGCTGGAGCATGCAAAGTTAACGTGGTAGAGCTTGGGTTGACGTGGATGCATGAGTTGAATGAGTTGAAGAAGAAGCTGCATGAGGGGAGCCAACATAAGAAAAATGCGAAAAATATAAAGAGTCTTGGGAGCTGAAAACAGAGCGTGGATGGAGGAAAAGCTAAGGTGGGAAAAACGTAAAGAAACAAGCTGAATGAATGAAAAGGCAGCCCATGACGAAGAAGTGCTGAAGCCACATCATTCATGAGCTTACAAAGCTTGTGCGAGTTTAGAAGATGTTACAGGTAGGAAAAAAAGGATGAAGAAGCTATACAAGAGCAAAACTGCATGTGAATGAAATGTGGAAAAGTTAGACAGCAACATGGAAATCGACGTGAGAAGAAAGCTCGAGTTCTATGTGCTGGGCTGGACGAAGAAGCTTGCATGATGTAACACCCCAAGAATTAATTAAGGTGTCAATAATGTATTTGGACTAATTAAGAATAATTATCATGAAATAATTGGGCAAGCTTTATGAATGAAAATTTGTAGAGGAATAAGTTCGTAATATAGGTTTAAGATTTTATTTGGGTAAAAGCCCAATTGGGGCCCAGAATTTAATTTGAATAAGTCATGAATAAAGATTTATAGAGACCCAATAATTTTTGGGTGTAAGCCCAACTCCTTATCATGAGGCTTGGGCCAAGAGAAATTGCCTAGCAATGGCCTAATTTGATTTAGTAGAATAAGGGCTTAAGACCCAATTTATGTGAGTTGTGTAACACCTTACTTTCTAGCTCATACCCATCATGCCTTACATACTCATATACACATGCTAAGCATACAAGGGAGGTTATTTGCTCTACCTTATGCTTAATTTCTATGGCATTATGTATGGGTAGATTTCCATTGAAAGTCACATAGACTGGGTGAGCTCTTTCTCTACATCCTCATGCTTAATTATACTACTAAGACTCATTTCAATCCCAACAACATGCTTTAAACTCATGGAAAGCAAAAAGGGATTTGAGACATGCATTTTCGTTCTTGGCAGATTTTGCTTCATTTCTAGGCTAAGTTTGGAAATTCATAACTAAATACATAAAAATCGTAACTGCATGATCTCAGTCATCCTAGAAAGCTTAAGACGTCTGCTTCATGCTAAAAATATGTAGAAGTCTCAATATCTTACATATCCTGAGTTTGACATCAAAATCGTTCACTGGTCAGAGGGGGCTCCTTTGCTGTCACAGTTTACTGATATGGACTTTGAAAATGTCTAAATAATTCCAAAAAAATACAATGCTTGTAAATAATATCTCTATGGAAAGATGTTGATGTTAGCTAGAGGAAAAAAATATCTCCAGATCAGTTCACCAATCCAAACTCCCGGAAACCGATGAAACAGTACTTCAGGTCTGGTTGGGTGTCTGATTCTGGGCAGGAACTTAGAAATTGTATATCTTCCTCTCTAGACCTCTAAATGATGTGCTTCCAGTTCCTACAAGTCACTGTGACTATCTAGTTTCTGTGTATAAAATTTCGTAGCTATTGAACTACGTTTGCCCCTCGGATGACACGATTTCTAAACTGACCAAATGAACAGTGTTTTCTGAAATCCGAATTTCTGATGCCAACTTTGAAAAATCATAGAGAATGCTATAGACCTCTAAATGACATGAACTCTAGCTTCCCAAAAAGCTCTAAATATGATCTAGTTACATGTCAAATTTCATAACAAGAAGAGGTCATATGGTTACCTCTTGACATCATGTGAAAAAAGCCACTTTCTTGGCTAAAAATAGGGCTCATGGGATCCAATCTTGGTTCTTCTACCTCTATGACTCTTTGAGCACATGAGAAAGTAGCTATAGGGGCCATCAATCATGGCTTAAGCGTCTAGTAACCTAGATTGGAGAAACTCACTAACCCATGCCCACTTATATACTCACGTGGCTTATACTAACATTGAGCTTTTCACAATCAAAACTTGCCTCTTCATTCAAAATGGATCTCATTCATATATATATACATCATAAATACATTGATTTGACAACATTCATAGAGGCTACATCATATACATTATTAATTTACATCTCTTGTTCCATATACAACATATTTACAAGAAGCTCTTTGCAAGTCTTCATTAGTCTCCCTAGCTTCATGCTTGGTGGCTCCCATCTCTAGCCTCACTTGGTCCACCTAGCATGTTTGGATGGTGGAGAGGAGGAGTGAGATTCAAAGAATCTCAATAGCTCATCTCTCATTCAATCATACATATAAGGCATGCAAACAAGTCTTACCATGCATGTATGGCATGTTAGCATGTAAAACCACAATGAAAGCATTGCAACATGTGAATTGGCCACGCATAAAAGAAAAACATTCTCAACATGTGAGTAGGACATACATAACATTCAAAGGCTTGCCAAATACATGGATTAACCTCACCCACTCACTTGTGGATTTTGGACTTGCCTCACCCATTCTTAAGAGGTTCTTGGACTCAACCCTTACTCTTTGGGAGTCAACCTCGCTTTTGGGAGACTCTTTACTTTTGTCTCAACCAACTTGAGGGTTTGGCTCATCCTCACCATGGCTAAAGGGTTATTGGCCTTTCCATTCCTCAAGCAAACTAAAACAATCACATAAATCGTCATTTTAATTCATAATGTATCATCATGCTAACACACTTCTCATAGCTCATATCATACATACATACAAGTAAGACAATGTAAACACACAATTATGCATGAAAGAAGGTGGAGAGAGCTACCTTATTAGCTAGTCACAACTTCCTCTTTCACTTGTCTCCTCCCTTGTGGATTTCACTACCACTTCTAGATGGGAGAACTTCTCTTGAGCCTAACCACACAAGAAGCATGGAATTAATTCCTTAACGCTTGATTCTTAAGCTAGGGATCTCTTCTTATCAACCCTACTGAGCTTCTCAAACTAGGTTTCTTTCTCTCACTAGAACCCATTAGCTATCCTCTCTTATTTCTCAAACTCTCAAGCTCTTAAGAAGGAAAGCAAGAAAGAGAGGACTACATAACCTCTAACCTCCCTCAAGAGTGGTTTCCCACTCTCCCTCTTCTGAACCAAGCTCAAGACCTAACCATCTTAACTACCAAAACCATAGAAAGAGAGGGGAAGGGGAAAAGAGTAACATGCTAAGAGAAAAGCCATGGAAATCCTTACCTTTCTTGTCCTTTCTTCTTCTCCTAAGCTTCTCTCTCTCTCCTCCGCCCTTTTCTCTCTCCTAAAATAAGCTTGAGTCGGTTATAAGAAGAAAGAAGGGATTTGGAAGCTCTTAGAAAGTCAAATTCTCTTTTTCTTGCTTTTTCGGACTAACCCTCGCTATAGCGAGCCATAACCATCGCTACGGCGAGCTCGAATAAGTCCCAGACCTTTGCCTTCGCTACAGTGTGCGCTACGGCGAGCAACTCCCTGGTTTTTGTATGGGGTGCTCGAACTCGCTATAGCTATAGCCGGGCTGTAGCTAGCAAACTTAGAAAATTTTCAGCTTCCCAAAATTTTTAGCTTTTCTTTTCTTTTCTTTTCCTTTTCTTTTCCTTTTTCTTTTCTCTTTCTTTCTTTTTCCTAGTTGTTACAAGTTGGCCTAACACATATTATGCAAACCTAAATTAGATTGGCTTTTGAAATTTGGCCTAACCCAACTATAACTCTGAAGCCCAACTCATGAGATTCAACCTAACTTATGAGATAAGGCCCAATAAGCATAAAAATCTAAACCTACAAGGAATTGGGCCATTGGGCCAGCATGCTTGACTTAAACTTAAAATGTTCTGCAGCCCACCTCACTAAACAAAGGCCCAATAAGCACATGTCTGAACCTAAGTGGATTTTGGGCTTTAGGGTTGACCCAAACCCATCTAAAACCCTAACTCTTCAGCCTCTTCCTCATTTTGCTAAAACTCAAGAGAGGAAATTCGGAGGTTCAAGGGAGGCTAAAGTTTTACCAACATGGAAGCTCCATTTTTTACTCCTAGAGGATGATTTAGCTAAGGTGAGTTATATATAACTTGAGCCTCTCATCCTCCTCTTCATTTTGGTCCAATTAATTTCTGGGTTTGAGCATTTTGATCTTCTTCCTAAATCTGAAATTTGGTGCTAGGTAATTCCTTGCAAGATTTTCAGACTTGGAGGTTAGAAGGAGGATTAGGTAAGCTTTTCCCTTCCATTTTGTGTATCACATTGTTGGAAAATGCCCTTAAGGATGTATTATCATAATGGGTTTTGTTATTGTGTGAAATTACAAGGAGATAATGGTGGGAAATCCAATTTTCTGGGCTTGATGATTGAAATGAGAATTTTGGTGAGTCCAAGGTGGATTTTCGGAGGTAAGGCTATGGCTGTTGTTAGGTGAGTATATCCTTCCCATTTTGATGCATTTTCTGTTAGTTTGAGACCCCTATAGTTGACCTATGATATGGGCTTTAGTTTCATGTGAAATTACCCAGAAATTGGAGTGAACTATGGCAATTTCTGATGTGGGAAAGTTGGAATCCGAAATTAAATCCCTTGGTAATTAGGTGAGTAACCTCGGGTCTGTCATTAGTAGTTCAACTCTTTGGATATTTGATTGTGATTAGAAATGATGATAATTATGCTTGTTATAGGCTTGGTGTGCATTTGGATTATTATGGTAGCTAGAGGAAGAGTAATTGGCTTCATTGAGGTAACTGGGGTTATTCTTCTCTTCCATGTATATGTTCATGTTGATATGATATTATTTGCACATATATGGTTTTGAAATGTTAAATGATTGGTTGACTACTCGAATTGTTATTGTGATTGGACCTTGTGAGTCCATGGTGGATCTGTGGTGCGGCTGCCACCCGTGCATGTGCTTTGATCGGGCATTGGGTTGTGATCAGACCCCAGATGCATTGAGCCTTGGTTGTGCTCATTATGGAGTAGGTGACATGGACGGACCTCTCCCGGTGTTATTGGCCATTAACATATTGTGTATGACTACTGGTATGGGTCAGTAGTTATTTATAGTTCAACTAGTTCATTTGCAAATTGAATTGATGATTCTGGTATTAATGACATGAAATTACATTGGATTGATTAACTTGTACATATATATGGAATCTGCCCTTTGTTACTGAGATTATATATCTCACCCCGTTGTAGGCTAACATTTTCAAGGACCAGGCCTTTTAGTGGCAAGGAGAAAATTAACGGGAGTTTGTTAAATGGTTTGGTAGCACATAGATTTGGGAGCTTTGACAATGTATTGTAATTAAATTGATAGTTTTGTATCATTGCTGCATTGCTCATGAGTTGCCAAGTATAGGGATTGTATATGTAATTTGATTATCATGGAATTGAACATTTTGATTGTAATTGGCTAATAATGGATAAGTGATTCGATTTTATATGAACATTAAGCATTGACCCCATGTACCTTGTGACCATAATACATTTGCTGTCATTAATCTATGAACTAACTAGTTTATGGTAGCTAGAGGGTTAAGGATCCACATTTGAATTTTGAATTGGAAATGGAGGGTTAGATGAGTAAATAGGGTAGGAAACTACCATTAGGGTCATATAAAATGAGAGAAAGCGGTCCTAAAGAGTTCCTAAGATGAGAGCTAGAATGAGAGCTAGAAAGCGGTCCTAGAGAGTTACAAGAGGGAGTCACGCCGCGGCTAAGAGGGCTTCGCTGCTGCTAAATGAGAGACAGAGTCGAAGGGCACCGCGGTACAACTAATCCCGTCATGGCGCAAGGGAAGAAAATTGGCCTAGGGAGAACAGTGGCGAGGAGCGTCGTGGCCTGATAAATCTCGCCGCGGCGCAAAGTGGAAAAAAATTGGCCCAGGTTGGACAAAAGCAAAACTCATCGCAGCACAAATATATTACCCCGAGGTGAGAATCGTGGGAGTTGAGAACAGTAGTTCCAGGAGGCGTTCCCGCCACGGCGCCACATAGGTTGGCCGCGCGTGAGATTTGTGAAATTTGTCTAGTGATTCCAGAGAACAACTTGGCCGCGGCGGGGAAAGTATAGGCCGCGGCGCAAGTCCTCAACCAACTCCTTCTAGCCTAGAAACCCCAATTTCTTCAACGGTAATGGTGAGAGATAATATAAGAACCCTTGTGGGAGGTTATTGGGTATTGAAACTGATGGACAGTTGAATCATAAACCCCTTATGGTAGTAGGATTTCTTTTATGCAAATTTTGTTTTGTTGAGGTGATATGGTGATGACCCTAACATCAAGGTTCAAATTTTCCCCATATTTTCGTAATGTGATAAATTGTAACCACTCAAACCTTGATAATTAATTATTAATCATATATTTAACCATAATGACAATGATTAGAAGGGAGGGTTGTCACACACGAGCTGTATTGGAAGCTACAGATCATGTGGAAATGACGCAAATGAAGTTACCGGCAATCAAGAAAAGAAACAAGCAGCTGACCACGTGGATAAAAATAAATGAAACACATGCAAAGCTAACAGGGAAATAGCTAGAGATTAATGTAGCTGTGGGCTGATGTGTATTAATGAAAATGTGAGCTAGGAGAAGAAAATAAAATACATACAGCATAAGGCATTCAGTGAGAAATAACGTGAGCTAAGGGGCACGTGACTCATTAAGGAAAAATGCTGAAGCATTCATCGTGGGGTACGTGACCTGAATGTGAGAAAGAAGTGAGCTGGGAGAGGGGAGGCGTACTAGAACGTGGAAAATGCGAGAGCTCCAGGGAGAGGTTAATTAATCCATTTCTCCATGGCTGAAGCTCCTATCATCAATTTTCTCCCGATTAAACTCTCAATGGCAGCTTGAATCATCCTTGGTGGCTAGCTAAAGCTTGGAAACTCCTAGATGTAGATTTGAGCTCCACATTTTCTCACCAAATTAGATAAAAATTCCTTGCTTTATCTTTTAATTTCAGCATTATTTCCATTGTTAATTTGACTAGGTTTAGCTTATTAATTTAGGAATTTAATTGTTGGAAATTACTGGATTGGTTTGATTTGTGGATTGAGTATAACTTGATCTTTAGAATTTTAATTGTGATCATTACATATTTGCAAAAATTCTAGAATTAGTGCTGTGCAAATTACTTTTAATTTCCTCTTGATTTTAGGCCAATTGATACAATGGTTATTGGATTAAGTGGATGGAACTTTTGTACAATTAATTATTGAGAAATTAATTAATTTACTTGGTTAATTAACATCTTAAGTGGATTGTGCACCAGATTTTATTGATTAATTAGGATTGGTTATAGTGTGTTCTTGCTCTTAATTCAATTAATTAATTTTTCAAGGTTTCTTGTGGTTGCAAATTCCTTGAATAATTGATGAATTGAATCATGGATGGTCATTCAAGAGCCTTTATGGGGAATACACTAATGACCCCTTTTGAGCCATATATGTTTCCTTTTTAGCCTTTTAGCCATGAAAACCAAATGAATGTTCTTCCTACCTTGATAAGGATGCTTTCAATTATTAAAGGCATTGTATCTTGTTAAGGTGGTGGAGGTGCATTTTTCACATCATTTTATAGGCTATTTGTTTGTTCTTCTTTGGAAATATTCCAAGAAAAAAGAGAGAGAAATAATAATAATAAATGAAAAAAATAAAAAAAAAGCAAAAGAAAAAGCATTTGAAATATATAAAAAAAACAAAATTGAAAAAGAAAAAAAGAAGAAAAGGAAAGAAAAGTTGTTCTCTTAGTGCATATTTTTGTTTGTGGTAATTAGGGCCTTAAAATGTACTTGCATTCCATCCTTATTCTTATTTTAATGCTCTTGATGATTTTTAAGCATCCAAATTGCTTTTTGAATTTCCTTCATTCTTTTGTTTTCCACTTGTTTCATACCTTAGCCTACATTACAACCATAATAAAGACCTTTTGATTCATTCATTGGCACTTGATTTTAGTAGTGGAGATGTAGATAATTGCCAAGCTTATAGTAGTAAAGTTAGATAGGATGGAATTTGAGAGTAAGCACTTCATCCTAAACACTAAAGAGTAGAGTAATAAACACTAATCCAAGTGAGGGACTTTTATTGCATTTCATTTTTTATTAAGTGTATTGCCATGATACTCATTGCATTGATGCAAGTGATATGACTTGGAGAATTGAGCTATTGATTTCCTTTGAGCTTCCTTGTGCTAAGTGACCTACACAATTCCATTTTTCTTGATTCCCTTTCAATTATCTCTTTCTTGGAGCTTTAGTTTTCTTTTGTCCCGGAGTGCAAAAGCTCAAGTGTGAGGGAATTTGACAATTGCTAATTTTCATATATTTTTCCTCTTCTAATTAGGCATTTTGATTATAAATTTTGGCTTAAAGGACTTCAATTGGAGGATAATTGAGTTTATTGACCATTTATGTAGTCTAGGAATTAAATTGCAAAATTATTGGTTTTAATACATAAATTTGTTTAAATAATTTTGTAAGATTGTTCCTACTTAATTGTCTCCATTGTTTTTGTGCAGACTTTGAGCAAATTAAATCCTAATGTTGGAGAAAATGTGGAAGGTTAATTGGAGCAGGAAAATGCCACGAGCCACTTCATCCTTAGTGTGTAACATCCGGTCCCTCCGTAAACGTGAGAAACACAATGTTCGGTTTCTCCGTAAACGTCAGAAATGGGCCAAATATAAAAGGAAGTCCTCGAAATAGAAAGAATTGGGGCCAACTAAAATTATGATAAAATTTTAAATATTAGAAAATGAGGATTTGAGGTTTGAGATGCCCAAAAACCAGAGCCAGAAGAGCTCAGAAAAATTGTCGAAAAAAGTAGGGGTATTTTTGTAATTTTTGGAAAATTTTGAAAACTCACAGGAGAGCTTTTTAAATGGAAAATTTGAGCTTTTCGGAGTTCTCAAAAGCCTTGAAAACCATGGGAACCCTAGAACAGTTGAAACCCCTCCGGTGAGCGATTTCGGCAAAGGTTGACCGAACGGTTTGGAATAGTTTCAAATCCTTTTTAAATGATTCCAAAGGAAATTCTTATGATTAAGAGCCTAAGGAATATGATGGAAAAGACAGATTTTAAAAAGGAGTTGATATGAGCCTAAAATGAAAAAGCCAAGAAAAGGGACTAAAATGCAAAAGTGAAAAGTTGCATAAAGTGACTTTTGGCTTCTTCTTATCCACGTTCCAGCAGCTCCTCTGAGTAAAATGCTCTGTTTCTACCCAGAAAACAGAGAGAGAGAGTGGCGCACAAGAGCAAGCTCAAGGGAAGAAGAAAAGCCAAGAGAAAGGTATGAATTCATGGAAACTTTTGCTCTTCCCTTTAGAAAACTTCTTCCCTTCCTTTCCTCCTCTCTTCCTATGGATTTAGTGAGGTGTTTGGTTCTATTTTGAGCCCAGAATAGAGGGGTAAATTTTGAAATTCAAGGAGAGAGTTGAAGCAAGGAAGAGAGCTCTTGAGAAAAGCTAGGAAATCAAGGTAACTTGTTGTCTTTCATGCTTCTTCTTCCCTTCTCCTCCTTGTGATAATTTCGTCCCATATAGAGCCCAATCAAAGGGAGATGAATTCTAGTCCTAGCAAGGGAGATTCATAGATTTTGGAGTGTGAGAAGCAAGTAGGTGCAAAGAAATCAAAGAAAGAAGCATGAAAACACAAGATAGAAAAGTGAGGGATTCATGGAGACATTGTGAAATCTGTTTTGATCCATGAATTCCCTAACTTAGATGAGTGTTTGCTTGAGTTCCTAAGATCCCTAAGAGGTCCCCCATATGCCTCTTCCTCTATGAAAATGAACAAAACTCCATGGAAAGTCATAAACCTAAAAGTTAGAAAAGTGTAGAGCATTTAAGGGGATTGTGAAAACTGATTTAATTTATGAGTTCTCTTGGCTAAGTGTGTCCTTGACCTCCTACAACTCTTAACAACCTCCCTAAATGGTTCTCCTATCAAGGAAAAATCAAGAAGCCATGAAATCCCATTTATGCTCTAAGTTTCGGCCAAGTAGGGATGGCATAGTTAGAGAGAGTTTTAAATTGTTTCAAGCCCATTTTTGAGTCATATATGATAAATGAATGTGAGGGGAAACCTTGGGAAAAATTTAGGAAGCTTAGAGAATGAGTTGGTGCTTTAGGTTCCATATTGTGACCTAAGGAAGTAACATGATGTTAGACCCTTTGTTTTAATGACATGATGACTCCAAGAGGTTTAAAAGGAGTCAAGAATCATATTTGAGAATAAAGAATAAGACCTACAAATCATTTGAGGGGTGTTGCTTCATTAGGTGCCAATATGGACCATAATGGAGGTTATAGAGTAATCTAGGGTTTAAGCAAGTTGCATGGCCCTAGACATTGTTTCATGAACTTAATTGGCTCCCATAATTTGTGTCTAGTCCAAGAGACACTATTTCCACCAACTTGTGGGTGTGTGGCTAAAAGAGGAGGCTTGAAAGCTAAGGAAAAAGTGTGTGAAATTATGCAAGGTAGCTCTCTCCACCTTCTCTCATGCATAGATGTGTGTTTAGCTTATTTTAGAATGTGTGTATGTGTATTTTCAAGCTAAGAAAAGTATGCTAGCATGCCTTTATATGCCATGATGCTTGATGCTATGTTATGTTTTCAAATGATTACATGATGTTTGTGTGAGTTTGCTTGAGTGTGGAAAGGCCAAGAACTCTTCCCTTTGGTGAGGATGAGCCAAGAACCCTTGAGCTTGGTTGAGACAAAGTAAAGAGTCTTCCAAAAGCAAAGTGGGCTCCCAAGAGTATGATTGAGTCTAAAGTACTTAAAAAATGGGTGAGGCAAGTCCAAAATCCATGAGGAGAAGTGTGAGACCAATCCAAACACTTAGTGAGCTCTTGAATGTCTTGCATGATTGATTCACATGCCAAAGTTGCTTTAAAATGCCTATGATTTCTACTTTCTCCATGCATGCATATATGAAACTTGCTTGCACATATTATGTGTGATGGAATGGGAGATGAGCTATTGGGATTCTTTGAATCTCATCCCCTCCTCTCCAATGATCTAACATGCTAGGTGAACCAAGTGGATATGCTAATGGGAGCCAACAACATTGAAGAAGAGAGATTGACATTCATATGTCTAGCTTTTACCCTTTTTGAGCCATAATGATGTATATGATTATTGTAAATGGCACATGACCCTTGAGACACATGTAAATATGATATTATGTGATGTATACATGTATGGATATGATGTATGAACTTTAGAAATGAATTTGGGTATGTAATGCCAAGTTATGCAAATTGGAAGTTTGATGCAAATGTGTATAAATATGGGTTGAATGGCCAAAATGAGATGCATGAGGTTTGGGACCATTTGGGCAGCTCACACAAGTCTAAAATATGCTTTTAAACTTGCCCAAAAGGTGCCAAGACCAAAGAGAATCCATTTGGCAATTTTGGTACCCAATATGGAGCCAAAATTGACCATAATGGAACCCTATACCATTTTTTAGCCAAATGACTTAGTCTTGCCCTAAAACTTGGCATGAAATTAGGTCTCATTAAGATGTTTTTGGGAAGCTAAAGATCATAATTTTCGGAGACCTAGAGAATATTTGATGAATTTTCAAAGTTGGGATTTTTCATGGATTCTGGTATAGGTACTGTTCATACTGGCAGTTTTGAATTCTGTGTCACCCGATGGCCAAATGGTGTCCAATGCCTATAAAATTTTACATTCATAAACTAGAGGTCATAAGCTTTCTGTGGCCACCGAGATCCCCTCATTTGGAGGTCTGAGAAGTGAGTTATGCATGTTTGAAGTTAACTATCAGCATCAGTAGCGCCCCATGAGTCAGGTTACTGTTCCATAGGGTCCAGCTGACTAAACGTATTTGTTTCATTTTGGAATTATTTTTACCATAAATTTAAGATTTTTATATTTACATAATGATGAATTTGTGTAATTTATATTTTTATATAATTAGTTATTAATTTTAGAAGTTTGTATCAGTAATCTGAAACAGCAGCCCAGGCAGCTAGCGACTCTGGAGCTTTTTGGATGTCAAACGTCCTGTGTGATGAATTTTATGACCTGGGCATATTTTTAGTGTGAAGTAGACATCCTAAGGTTTCTATAATGACTAATATTTCATGTTTTTTATTTTTCTAGATTTGGTTATGATTTTCCAAAGTTTGTGACAGAAAAGAGGAAATCCTGGCCAAAAATGCAAACACGGATTTCATATGCTCCTTTGCTTTCCACGAGTTGTAGGCCAAATTTGATGATGGAAATGAGTTATATTCATGTGTTTAAGTATGAGAAAGTGATAGATGCTTTCATATGGCCTACAGGACTCTGAAAGAAAAATTTTACCTGTAGAGAAATGCATTTTTATTCATAACTCCATATGCCACTATATTGTTTCCATAGAATAAACATTGATGAGGCATGGGAATTGTATAAATTGAGTCCTAAAAATATGGTGTTACATAGTGCATCTGTAACACCATCATTTCTAATTCATATCCATCGTCCCTTACATGCTCATATGAGATATGGTAAGAATAAAGTGAGAAATTCTATTGAATTCATATGCTTTCTTACGTTGCGTCATGGTTAAAAATTCATTTCGGTGTCACATGGACTGTGTGAGCTCATGCTATGTGTCTTCATATTTAATCACACCATTACAACTCATTTGCCTCATAAAAACATGTTTTTAACCCATGGAAACCAAAAAGAGACATGGGACATGAGTGTTCATTTTTGGCCAGACTTGGCCTCATTTCTAGGCAAATTTTGGAAAATCACAACTAAATCTAAAAAAATTGAAAACATGTAATCTTGGTCATTATGGAAATCTTGGGATGTATACTTCATGTTAAGAATATGTACAAGTCATAAAATCCCAAACACAGGACGTTTGACATGCGAATTGGTCTGGAGGTTGGACTGGGTCCTGATGCTGTCACAGTTTATAGATATGAACTTCAAAAATGTCCAACTAATTCCAAAAAAATCCAATATGTGAAAAGGATACCAATATAGAAATATCTGGATGTTAACTAAAAGAAGAAAAATATTTCCAGATCAGTTCATCAAGCCAAGCTCTCAAAAATCGATGGAACAGTACTTCTGGTCAGGCAAGATGACTGATACTGGGCAGAAACTTTAAAAATTCATATCTTCCTCTCTAGACTACAAATGAGGTGCTTCTAATTGCTACAAGTCACTTTGAATGTCTAGTTTCTTCCTATAAAATTTCATAGCCATTGGATCACTTTTTCCTCTTCGATGACACAATTACACAACTGACCAAATGAACAGTGTTGGTGCAAATCCGAAATTCTGATACCAATTTTGAAAAACCATAGAAAATTCCATAGACCTCGAAATGACCTGATCTTTGTCTTAACAAAAATCTATAGGCAAGATCTAATCACATGCCAAATTTTAAGGTAAGAAGAGGTCATTTGGTCAAACTTTGACATAAGGGGACAAAATGTTAATTTCTTTGTTAAAAGAGGGCTCCAAGGGTTCAAATTTACTTCTCCTACTCCTAAGGCTCTATGAGAACGTGGGAAAGCATCAACATAGACTATCAAATATGGCTCAAATGTATAACAATCGAAATTTGCAAAACTCACTCTCCCACACCAAAACATACACCATGTACATAATGCCAAGATCTTGCTATTCATACCAAGAACTTGCTACATCATGCACTATAGTTCTAATTCTCATACATATATAATAAGTACATCCATTACAAGTATTCATAAGTGCACACCCCATGTACATCATTAGATTACATCTCTTAACAACAAAGTGGTGACAAAATGGCTATTTCACAAATCTTTTGCCGATTTCCCTAGTTTTAACCTTCGTGGCTCCCATGTCTTTGTTCACTTGATCCACCTAACATGTTAGGATAGTGGAGAGAAGGGGATGAGATTCAAAGAATCCCAATAGCTCATCTCTCATTCAATCATATATAATATATGTAAAGCAAGCTTTTCAAATGCATGTAGGGAAAAGTGGAAGTCATGGATATTTTAAAAGCAACCTTGGCATGTAAATCAAGCATACAAGACATTGAAGGTTTCACCAAGTATTTGGATTCACCTCACATTTCTCCTTATGGATTTTAGACTTGTCTCATCCACTCTTGAGCACTTTGGACTCAACTATACCCTTGGGAGTCCATATTGCTTTTGGGAGACTTTTTGCTTTGTCTCAACCAAACTTGAGGGTTCTTGGCTCATCCTCACCCAAGGGAAGAGTTCTTGGTCTTTCCACACTCAAGCAAACTCATACAAAAATCATGGATTCATTTAACACATAACATAACATCAAGGATCATGACATGTAAATGCATGCTAGCATACTTTTCATAGCTTGAAAATAGACATACACACATTCTAAAACAAGCTAAACACATATCCATGCATGAAAGAAAGGGGAGAGAGCTACCTTATAGGCTAACACAAGCCTTTCCTTTCAATTTGTTTTCTCCTTTCTTGATTTCACAATCACAACTAGATGGAAGTGCTTCTTTTGAGCCTAGACACACAAAGAGTATGGAATTACTCTCTCATAACTCAACACTTATTCACAAAGCTAGGGGTTTCTTTATAGTAAACCCTACTAAGCATATAAGAAACTAGAGGTTCTTTCTCTCTCTAGAAGTTCACCAACTATCCTTCCTCTCTCAAGCTCCCGAGAAAGGAAAGCAAAGAAGAAGAAGTGAAGATACATGAGTTTCTTGCTTATTCTTGACTAGAATAGAGCTTTCTTATTCAACAACCCAAGGAAAGGAAACTTAGAAGGAGAAGAATAAAATCAAGAAGAAGAAGCATGAAGAACTTTAAAGGTTCTTACCTTTCTTCCTTAGCTTCCCTTCTTTCTCTCTTAATTTCTCCTAGCTTCCCTCTCTCTCTCAAGCTTTTTTTCTGTGCTTGGACGAAGCTTAGGTCAGTTAAAGGAGAAAGGATGAGTTTGGACACTTTAAGAACTCAAATTCTCTTTTTTCACGCTTTTTCAGACTAACCCTCGCTATAGCGAAGCATAACCCTCACTACAGCAAGCACGTATCAGTCCTAGACCCCTGCTTTTGCTACGGTGTGCGCTACGGTAAGCAGCTCCCTGGTTTTTATATGGGATGCCCGCACTCGCTATAACTAGAAGCATTTTCGCTATAGCGAAAAGGCACTCTTACTATAGCTAGACCATTTCTCGCTATAGCGAACAGGTACATTCGCTATAGCTAGGCTATTTCTCATTATAGCTAGCAGACTTAGAAAATTTCAGGAGTTTAAACATTTTTCAGCTTCTTCTTTTCTTCTTCCTTTTTTTCTCTTTTCTCTTTTTCTTTTTTTTTTTGCTGGTTGTTACATTTCCACCCTCCTTAAAAGAAATTTCATCCTCGAAATTTAAATAACATACTTTATGGGAAGAGTTCTGGATATTTCTTCCTCATATCATCTTCTAATTCCCAGGTGGCTTCCTCAGGAGATAATCCCTTCCAAACCACTTTCACTAGCGGTATCGTCTTATTCCGTAACTGCTTGGATCTAACATCCACGATCCGATCTGGTGATACTATATATGATAGATCATCCTGTACCTGCACATTCTCTTATTCCATGACATGTGAGGAGTCAGGCTGGTACTTTTTCAATTAGGAAACATAGAAGACGTTATGGACTTGGCTTATGTTCAGAGGAAAGGCTAGTCTATATGTCACAGGTCCTACTTTATCAAGAATCTGAAAAGGACCTATATACTTTGGACTGAGCTTTTTACTCTTAATAGATCGACCTATCCCTATGACTGGAGACACCCTAATAAAGACACAGTCTCCAACCTCAAATTTTAACGGTCGCCTTCGTTTATCTGCATAACTTTTCTGTCTACTCTGGGCCGTTAGAAGTTCTTTTTGATGGTTTCTATCTATCTAGAGGTCTGGTCTACTAATTCTAGGCCTATGAGGTTCTGCTCTCCTAGCTCAACCCAACACATTGGGGACCTACACTTCCTCCCATACAATGCCTCATATAGTGCCATCTGTATACTGGCATGATAACTGTTATTGTAGGCAAACTCCGCTAGAGGCAAGCATGTATCCTAGTTCCTTTTCATTTCTAGCACACATGCCCTCAACATGTCTTCTAGGGTTTGGATGGCTCTCTCTGTCTGTCCATAAGTCTGAGGGTGGTAGGCCGTGCTGAATCTAAGTCGGGTGCCTAGAGCATCCTGTAATGATCTCTAGAAATTTAATGTGAATCTAGGATCTCTATCTGATACTATGCTCCTAGGCACACTATACAGTCTAACTATCTCCTTGATGTACAGCTGGGCCAACTTATCTAGGGTATAAGTGACTTTCATAGGTAGAAAATGTGCTGACTTTGTTAACCTATCCACTATTACCCATATTGCATCATACCCCGATGATGTCCTGGGTAAACCCATGACAAAATCCATAGCTATGCTATCCCATTTCCACTCTGGGATATTTAAGGGCTGAAGTAACCCAGCTAGTTTCTGATGTTCTATTTTTACTCTCTGGCATACTAGACATCGAAAGACATACTCTGCTATGTCTATTTTCATCCCAGGCCACCAGAACATTCTCTTCAAATCCTGGTACATTTTATTACTGCCTAGATGAATGGTGTATCTACTCTTATGTGCCTCATCTAATATCTTCTCTTTGATCTTAGTGTTCTTAGGCACATACAGCCTATCCCTGTACCTCACTATGTCATCCTCAGATAGATTGAACTCCTGGACACTACCTTCAGTTATCTGGGCTCTAATCTTACTTATATGGTCGTCTGTCTGTGTGCCTCTCTTATCTAATCCTTCAGGTCATTTTCTATTTGGGTCTCACTCATTAATAATTTTCCTGAATACACTTCGCAAGAGAGACTCATGTGTCTGAATCTCTCAATCAACTCTTGCTCTCAAATCATCATACAGGCCATGTGTATGGATTTCCTACTTAGGGCATCAGCTACCAAATTAGCCTTACCGAGATGGTATTTCAATGTGAAATCATAATTTTTCAGAAATTCTAACCATCTTTGTTGCCTCATATTTCGCTCCTTCTGTTCAAATAAATATCTAAGACTCTTGTGGTCGCTGTAAATTTTTATTGCCGTCTCATATAAGTAATGTCTCCATATTTTCAAAGCAAATACCACTGCAACTAACTCTAAGTCATGTGTGGGGTAGTTTTCCTCATGAGATTTCAACTATCTAGAAGCATAAGCTACCATTCAGCCTTTCTGCATAAGCACACATCCTAACCCTTTCTTAGAGGCATCACTGTACACTACAAAAGTTTCTTTAGGGTCAGGGAGTACTAGAACTGGGGCCGTGGTCAACATGTGCTTCAACTCTTGAAAACTACTCTCGTATTTCTCATTCCACACAAACGGTACATTCTTTCTAGTAAGCCGGGTCAGTGACATCGCTATTTGAGAAAAGCCCTGAATGAACCTCTTATAATACCTTGCTAAACTTAGAAAGCTCCTTATCTCTGTCACTATCTTAGGTCTCTCCCACTATAATACTGCCTCTACCTTATGGGGATCTATTGCGACCCCTACGTGGGAGATCACATGACCTAGAAACTGAACCTCAGTAAGCCAAAATTCACATTTACTAAGTTTAGCATACAACTGTTTCTCTCTCAGGGTCTCTAAGGTTAATCTCAGGTGCTGCTCATGTTCCTCTCTACTTTTCGAGTAGATGAGGATGTCATCAATGAAAACTACTATGAACCTGTCTAAATATGGCCTGAAAACTCTATTCATATAATCTATAAAAACTGCGGGTGTATTCGTCAACCCGAAAGGCATAACTAAGAATTCATAGTGCCTGTATCTGGTTTTAAAGGCTGTCTTGGGAATATCTTCAGCCTTTATCCTGAGTTGATGATATCCCGACCTGAGGTTTATCTTGGAAAATACTAACGCTCCTACTAACTGATCTAGGAGGTTACCTATGTGAGGGAGGGGTACTTATTTTTAATGGTGATTTTATTGAGTTCCCGGTAATCTATACATAGCCTAAGGCTCTCGTCCTTCTTCTTTACAAATAAGACTGGAGCTCCCCACGGTGAGACACTGGGTTTAATAAAACCCTTCTCTCAAAGCTCCTCTATCAGTTTCTTAAGCTCTACTAGCTCGGTGGAAGCCATTCTATACGGGGCCTTAGAAACTGGATCTGCCCCAAGTACAATGGCTATAGGAAACTCAACCTCTCTCTCTGGGGGCAGTCCACTAATCTCTTTAGGAAATACCTCTGTGAACTCCCTCACTATAGGAATCTCATCTATACCCTCTTCTACCTCAGCCTGGACTGAAAAGAAATCAAATACCCCTGACAACCATGCCCTAGAGATCTCTCAGCCTGGGAGGTGGTCATAACAGATAACTCAGCCCTAGTACTAGGCACAGTCCCACACTCAGGTAAAGTAATACACCTATGACTACAATCTAATGTGGCATTATTTACAGACATCCAGTCTATACCAATGATCACATCAATATCAATGAGGGGCATACAAATCAAATCAAGGGTGGTCAGCAATGATTAAATTGGATCACACAATTCAAGCAAGCATGGGAAGTAATGGCTCGGTTCTATGGGGGTAGATACATGTAACTCATATGGCAATATATGCATACTCAGACCCAACCTCCTAACACAGTCATATGATATGAAAGAGTGTCTAGCACCCGAATCAAATAATGCAGTTACAGAAAAATCATTTTTTTTAATAGTATCTTGAATCAGACTCGGGGATCGGCTAGCCTCCTACTGTGATAGGGCAAAGACTCTACCCTGGGTCTGTGGTCTAGGAGGAAGAGCCATCTCTCTTGACTATGTGATCTGTAGAGGGGCCTGTGGAGAAGCCTGGGTGCAATCTTTGGCTATATGCCCCGGCCTGCCTCATCTAAAACACATATTCTGCCCTGTATAGCATGGTTTGATACTGTGGTTCCTACCACACTGGGAACACATGATCGGTGGAGCACTACCTTTACTAGACTGAGTCCTCCTTCTATTGCCCCTCTAGTTCCACTGACTAGATTCGCCTTTACTGCTCGTCACTACAGGCTGTGAACCCTCTCTAGATCTCTTGGGCTCAAGGAGGGGAAGAGGTGGTCTAGCACTAGAAGTAGGCTGCATCATTCTGAGATTTGTTTCTGTTACTCTGCATACTTCTACAAGGGTATTAAAGTGCCTGATTCTCTGTGGCACAACCTTGTCTCGGATCTCAGGGAGCAAGCCCTTCTCTAACCCATCTGCCCTCTATCTCTCATCATCATGTCTCTGCAAGTATGAGGAATATCTGGAGAGCTCAACAAACTTCACTACGTACTGGTCCACAGACATCCCCGGAATTTGTCTGAACAGGATAAATTCTGACTCCTTCTCATCTCTGATGGAATGGGGGAAGTACTTCTCGTGGAATGCCTCCCAGGTGATCGGGGCATTTTTCGCTCTCATAATAGGCCCAGTGCCCTTCCATCAGTAAATTGCTTCTTTCTGTAACTGGAATGCAGCCATCTTGGCTTTTTGCTCAGACGTTTACTCCATCACCTCAAAGATCTGCTCTAGCTCTATAATTCAGGCTTCAGCTTTATCTGCGTTCATTTCACCATCAAAGGCGAGAGGCCTAAATTTCCTGAACTATGTGATCACTTTTCTAGTCAAGGGTTGCTGCTAAGCAGGAGGTGTCTGAGCTGGTGGAATTGGGGCAACAGCCTACATGTGTGGCTGTGCATCTGTAGGAGTCACCCCTGAGTGCTCGGGATGATCTGAGTGTGGAGGTGGCTGAGAAGGAGGAGGTGTAGGGCCCTACCTATCTGTCTCAGCAAGCCATTCCTAAAGCTACATAATAACAGCTTGCTGCGGATCCAAGCGAGCCATAATGGACTGGAAGGCTCCAACAACTAGATCACTAGGCCCAGCTTCATCAGCATGAGTCGCTCTGGGAGGCCTACCTCTTCCTCTACCTCTACCTTGGCGCGTGTCTACCATCTTTCTGAAACATATGAGCATGCTTTAGTACATAATAAGGACACACGCCACTGCCATGCACTCAATCATCCATAAACAAGCTCATATACATCTTGGCAACTCACAAACACAAGCCACAACCTACAATGAGAGCCTGAACCTTTGCTCTGATACCAATAAATGTAACACCATCATTTCTAACTCATATCCATTATCCCTTACATGCTCATGTGAGATATAGTAAGAATAAAGTGAGAAAGTCCATTGAATTCATACACTTTCTTGCATTCCGTCATGGTTAAAAATTCATTTCAGTGTCACATGGACCGTGTGAGCTCATGCTATGTGTCCTCATATTTAATCACACCATTACAACTCATTTGCCTTATAAAAACATGCTTTCAACCCATGGAAACCAAAAAGAGACATGGGACATGAGTATTCATTTTCGGCCACACTGGGCCTCATTTCTAGGCAAAATTTGAAAAATCACAACTAAATCTAGAAAAATTGAAAACATGTAATATTGGTCATTCTGGAAATCTTGAGATGTCTACTTCATGCTAAAAATATGTACAAGGCATAACATCCACACATAGGACGTTTGACATGCGAATTGGTCTGGAGGTCGGACTGAGTCTTGCTGCTATCACAGTTTACTGATATGAACTTCAAAAATGTCCAACTAATTCCACAAAACTCTAATACATGAAAATGATACCAATATGGAAATATGTGGATGTTAACTAGAGAGGAAAAATATTTTCAGATCAGTTCATGAAGCCAAACTCTCAAAAATTGATGGAATAGTACTTCTAGTCAGGCAAGATGACTAATACTGGGCAGAAACTTAAAAAATTCATATCTTCCTCTCTAAACCTCAAAATGAGGTGCTTCTAGTTGCTACAAGTTACTGTGAATGTCTAGTTTCTTCCTATAAAATTTCGTAGCCATTGGATCACGTTTGCCTCTCCGATGACACAATTATACAACTGACCAAATGAACAGTGCTGGTGCAAATCCAAAATAATTTTGATACCAACTTTGAAAAATCATAGAAAATTCCACAGACCTCCAAATGGCCTGATCTTTTCCCAAAAATTTCTAGGCAAGATCTAATCACGTGCCAAATTTTAAGGTAAGAAGAGGTCATTTGGTCAGACTTTGACATAAGGGGGCAAAATGTCAATTTCTTTATTAAAAGAAGGCTCCAAGGGTTCAAATTTGCTTCTCCTACTCCTAAGGCTCTATAAGCATGTGGGAAAGCATCAACATAGGCTATCAAACATGGCTCAAATGTCTAACAACCCAGATTTGCAAAACTCACTCTCCCACACCAAAACATACACTATGTACATAATGCCAAGATCTTGCTATTCATACCAAAAACTTGCTACATCATGCACTATAGTTCTAATTCTCATACATATACAATAAGTACATCCATTTACAAGTATTCATAAGTGCACACCCCATGTTCATCATTAGATTACATCTCTTAACAACAAAGTGGTGACAAAATGGCTATTTCACAAATCCTTTGCCAATTTCCCTAGCTTCAAGTTTCGTGGCTCCCATGTCTTTGTTCACTTGGTCCACCTAGCATGTTAGGATAGTGGAGAGAAGGGGATGAGATTCAAAGTGTAACATCTGATTTTCTAAAAATCCAAGAAAATGTAAGGAAACACGAGAAATGTAACATATGGTTTATCTATCAACATACGAAATTCACCGGATATAAAAGAAAGTCCCTCAAATAGAATAAATTAAGGTCTAATAAAATTAGAATAATATTCTAGACCGTAAATAATGATGAGTCAAAGCCAGAGGTGCCCTAAAATTGGGGCTAAAATAGATGAAGAAAAAAAGATTAGAAAAAGGTCCCGAAGAGCCTCTAAAGTCAAGTATGAAGGCGCCAAGGACTAAAATGCAACGAAAAGTTATATGCTGGGAAAAATGTATAAATTACCCTTAAGTTCAGGGAACCCTAGTTTCACCCTCCATTCGTGGCTTTAAGCACGAATATCAAAAAATCAGGCAAGAATCTTAGAAATCCGTGACCCACGGTTAAACTCAGTTTAATGAGATGGGTCCAATAATGCCAAGTTGTCCGGATGGCTAGGCAGGATCCGGTCTGGGATCTAGTTATCCCGATCAGAAGTCATGAGCAAAATAGAAAAAGGAAGTTGTAACAACTATAGAAATGAAAATAGCTAAAGGGTTAAGAAACCCTGAAGGAGTTTCGGGGACAGAATTGCAGTAAATGAAAAGTTTATAGTACAATCATAATATAGAACGGTGAAAATTATACCTATAGACCCGGGTGTCCGATTGACACTGAAATTTGTAAGGATTGAAGTTAAGGGCCCTTGAACCATGTTTGAAGCTTAGTATGGCCAGAAAGTAGAGGAAATAATATTTATAAATTTTAGAAAGTCTAAAGGTATGTATTATACCATAAAACTTTAATTGGGCTCAAACACTAATTTTTAGATTGCTATAAGGCCCAATAGTTAATTCTAAAGGCCCGATAAGAGAAGAGAAGATATGATTAGGGTTTTAGAGAAGATGAAAGCCAAATATAAATATAGAATGAAAGGAAAAGAAGAAAAAGATTGTAGTTATTTTAAAGAATTAACCATGGTTAAGTTAGAAACTAACTATGGTTGAGTTAAAAGTTGACCATGGTTGAGTTAAGAAATTAACCATGGTTACTCTCCATAACTTAAGGGCTAAGGCAAGGCTTCCAAGTGTGTGGCCAAGAATTTTTGGAAGAAGATATTTAGTTATGAAATTAGAAAATCAAAAGAAAAAAAGGAATAGAAGGTTAAGATTTGATCTTGAAAAGGTTGATCCAAGGGTCTAAATTTAATATGACCATTTAACTTCATTAGATTCATCTTCTTCACCTCCATTCCACCATTTTCACCACACACAAGGAAGAAAGAAAGAAAAACGTGAAGAGAGAGAAGGAGGGAGAAAAAGTGGAAGATGAAGTGAAACCAAGCATAACTATCATCATTCTTCACCAAATTTCTCCATTTTCTCCATCCTCCAACCATTTCCTCCAAAGGGCAGCTGCATATTCATCTTTTCTTCAACATGAAATGTTGCTCTAAGTGGGAAGAGAAAGGATTTTAGTGTGAGAAAAGCAAAGGAAGCAAGGCTTAAGCTTAAAGAGTAAGTTTTCTCCATCTTATACTTGTAAATCACATGTTTTAAGCTAGTTTTGTTAAACCCTAGCTATGAGTTATTTTTGGACAGCATATGAATCATTAGAAATGGAGTTTATATTTTGAATATGAAGGCCTTGAAATGAAGTTTATATGTTGAACATGAAGGCCATATGAGCTTAGTTATTGTTATGTGCTGAAACTTTGGAAAACACAAAGATTGTAATTTTTGGGATAATAGAAAGCATGGGGAGATGCCTTCCGAATTTTCCCAAAATTTTTATGGTGTTTTCTTAAAGTCCTAAAGTCATGTATACCAAATTTCAAGTCCTAAAACATAAAGGAAAAGGCTATGGAATTTTTAGAACCAAAGAAACGCACTTTGAGCCTAAAACGGAGCTAGATTATGTGATGACCAAAACGTGATGTTGGGGCTAGAATTTGATGATTTTATCCTTTCCAATGGATTCAAAAGGGTGTTTTTAGCTAGGAATACCTATGGAAAAGCCCAAAGCTCATGGGATAAAATTCCTAAATTTTGGCCAAGAAATGCATACTATTTGGCCACAGTGAATGGGAAGGGAAGGAGTTAGATTTTTCCAATTCTAATGGTCCCATTAAGTTTAAAAGGGGTCATCCTATTTTAGAAGCTAAGGTTTATGTGTTGATTGTAATGAATTATCATTATGATTATAGGGTTTAATGTTATTTTAGGAACTCCAAAAGCAAGTAAACCGAGTCCCAAGGATTGAGGAGCAAAGTTTGCTAAGGTAGTAGTTTTCCTCTCTCTTTCCTTAAGCTTGTATGTTTGTATAAGGATGAGTGTTATGCTATATCAACTTGTCATTTATGCTATAAGATGAGACATGTATGCTTAGATTGTGCTTGGCCTTGTATGAAATTCCTTGTATTGCTATGCGATATGTGGCATCTTGATTGGCATTATGTTATGTACTTACATGCTTGCTTGTGAATGAGATTGATTTACTACTACTGGGATTTCATAATCTCACCCTAAATATAACTCATGCTAGGTCCGAGTTCAAGCAAAGAAAGAGCAAAGAATGTGAAGACATAAATCGAGGACCTTACTTTGATGCACCACATTTTGTTATGTAATTAAATATTTTAAATTACTGTGTGCATGAGTTACGTTATGATACTGTAAGGTACTCAGGTATGAAATGGAAAGCCATGTATATACCTAACCCTGAAGTAAAAAGGGTATGACTAGTATGCATAAGATACAAAAATACTTGTACTTACATAAAGGCAAAATAATAATAATAATAATATGACCAATGAGGGGTAAAACTGTCCAATTTTTTATAGGGACACCTTAATATGAATTTATATGCATTCCGCTGAGGAAGTAGTTTTCCCTTGTAAAGGGCTTAGAGAGATTGAAGTAGAGCCCTGAACCGACCTCATATGATTTTTCTATAATTAATTATGTATTTTCAAAGTTAGATAAGAAATTAGAAATGACCAAATGAATAGTGAAATTGTATGAGGAAGTTTTAAAATGAAAATTTTTTTATCAATTCAGGTTTCTGTTGACTTTTCTCAGTAATATATGAGGTAATTGTAGTAGGAAAAGGGTTATAAAATAAGGTATGACATTTAAAGAATCCCAATAGCTAATCTCTCATTCAATCATACATAATATATGTAAAGCAAGCTTTTCAAATGCATGTAGGGAAAAGTGGAAGTCATGGATATTTTAAAAGCAACCTTGGCATGTGAATCAAGCATACAAGACATTCAAGGGTTCACCAAGTGTTTGGATTGGCCTCACACTTCTCCTCATGGATTTTGGACTTGCCTCACCCACTCTTGAGCACTTTAGACTCAACCATACCCTTGGGAGTCTACATTACTTTTGGAAGACTCTTTGCTTTGTCTCAACCAAGCTTGAGGGTTCTTGGCTCATCCTCACCCAAGGGAAGAGTTCTTGGTCTTTCCACACTCAAGCAAACTCATACAAACATCATGGATTTATTTAACACATAACATAGCATCAAGGAACATGACATGTAAAGGCATGCTAGCATATTATTCATAGCTTGAAAATACACATACACATATTCTAAAACAAGCTAAACACACATCCATGCATGAGAGAAGGGGGAGAGAGCTACCTTATAGGCTAACACAAGCCTTCCCTTTCAATTTGTTTTCTCCTTTCTTGATTTCACAATCATAACTAGATGAAAGTGCTTCTCTTGAGCCTAGACACACAAAGAGCATGGAATTACTCTCTCATAACTCAACACTTATTCACAAACTTAGGGGTTTCTTTATAGCAAACCCTACCAAGCATATAAGAAACTAGGGGTTCTTTCTCTCTCTAGAAGTTCACCAACTGTCCTTCCTCTCTCAAGCTCCTAAGAAAGGAAAGCAAAGAAGAAGAAGTGAAGATACATGAGTGTCTTACTCATTCTTGACTAGAACAAAGCTTTCTTATTCAACAACCCATAGAAAGGAAACTTAGAAGGAGAAGAATAAAATCAAGAAGAAGAAGCATGAAGAGTTTTAAAGGTTCTTACCTTTCTTTCTTAGCTTCCCTTCTTTCTCTCTTAGTTTCTCCTAGCTTCCCTCTCTCTCTCAAGCCTTTTTTCTGTGCTTGGACAAAGCTTAGGTCGGTTAAAGGAGAAAGGATGAGTTTGGATGTTTTAAGAAGTCAAATTCTCTTTTTCCATGCTTTTCTAGACTAACCCTCGCTATAGTAAAGCATAACCCTCGCTACGGCGAGCACGTATCAGTCCCAGACCCCTACTTTTGCTACAGCACGCTACGGCGAGCAGCTCCCTGGTTTTGTATGGGATGCCTACACTCGTTATAGCTAGAAGCATTTTCGCTATAGCAAAAAGGCACTCTCGCTATAACTAGACCATTTCTCGCTATAGTGAACAGGTATATTCGCTATAGCTAGGCCATATCTCACTATAGCTAGCAGACTTAGAAAATTTCAGGACTTCAAAAATTTTTTAGCTTCTTCTTTTCTTTTTCCTTTTTTTTTTCTCTTTTTTCTTTTTCTTTTCTTTTTTTGCTGGTTGTTACAACATCCACTCTCCCTCCATTCTCACATGGTACCTCACCTTATACACTTACATGCATGGTTGGCCCACACTCACATTCAATCTTCTAGAACCAGCCACTACACTTCCACCTACTGGAATAGAGAAAGAAAATGAGTGAAGAGAAGAGCTATGAATAGAAGCTGGAGCATGCAAAGTTAACGTGGAAGAACTTGGGTTGATGTGGATGCATGAGCTGAATAAGTTGAAGAAAAAGCTGCATGAGGGGAACCAATGTAAGAAAAATGCGAAAAATATAGAGGGTCTTGGGAGCTAAAAATAAAGTGTAGATGGAGGAAAAGCTAAGGTGGAAAAAACGTAAAGAAATAAGCTGAATGAGTGAAGAGGTAGCCCATGATGAAGAAGCACTGAAGCCACATCATTCATGAGCTCACGAAGCTTGTGCGAGCTGAGAAGATGTTACGGGTAGGAAAAAAAGGATGAAAAAGCCACACAAGAGTAGAACTGCATGTGAAAGAAATGTGAAAAAAATGGATACCAATGTGGAAATCGACGTGAGAAGAGAGCTCGAGTTCTACGTGCTGGGTTGGATGAAGAAGCTTGCACGAGCTAGATTGGAAGCTACAGATCATGTGGAAATGACACAAATGAAGCTACGGGCAATCAAGAAAAGAAACAAGCAGCTGAGCACGTGGATAAAAATAAATGAAACACATGCAAAGCTGACGAGGAGAGAGATGGAGATTATTGTAGCTATGGGCTAACGTGTATTAATGAAAACGTGAGCTGGGAGAAAAAAATAAAACATGTACAGCGTGAGGCATTCAGTGAGAAATAACACGAGCTAAGGGGCACGTGACTCATTAAGGAAAAATGCTAAAGCATTTATTGCAAGGTATGTGACCTGAACGTGAGAAAGAAGCGAGCCAGGAGAGGGGAGGCATACTGGAACATGGAAAATGCGAGAGCTCCAGGGAGAGGTTAATTAATCCATTTCTCCATGGCTGAAGCTCCCATCATCAATTTTCTTCTGATCAAACTCTCCATGGTAGCTTGAATCATCCTTGGTGGCTAGCTGAAGCTTGGAAACTCCCAGATGTAGATTTGAGCTCTATATTTTCTCAGCAAATTGGATAAAAATTCCTTGCTCAATCTTTTAATTTCAGCATTATTTCCACTGTTAATTTGACTAGGTTTAGCTTATTAATTTAGGAATTTAATTGCTGAAAATTATTGGATTGGTTTGATTTGTGGATTAAGTATAATTTGATCTTTGGAATTCTAATTGTGATCATTACATGTTTGCAAAAATTCTAGAATTAGTGTTATGCAAATTAATTTTAATTTTCTCTTGATTTTAGGCTAATTGATGCAATGGTTATTGGATTAAGTGGCTGGAATTTTTGTGCAATTAATTGTTGAGAAATTAATTAATCTAATTGGTTAATTAGCATCTTAAGTGGATTGTGCAGCAGATTTTATTGATTAATTAGGATTGGTTATAGTGTGTTCTTGTTCTTAATTCAATTAATTAATTTTTCAAGGTTTCTTATGGTTGCAAATTCCTTGAATAATTGATAAATTGAATCTTGGATGGTCATTCAAGAGCCTTTATAGGGAATACACTAATGAGCAAGAAATTAAATCCAAATTTGGTAAACTAAAAAGGGCAAGGATAATTGAATTCTGGGGAGTCCATCTAAAGGCTAGCTACCACATTTTCTTGATTGTTCACTTCACTTTAGTCTTAAGTTTTTTATTCTTGTCATTTAAATTTTAGTTCAATTAAATTCTAGTATTTCAAAACCCCCTAAACAAGTTCCAATTAGTACTTAGAATATGCTTTCACAACAAATTGAGGCACAAAGACTCATTGGGAAATGACCTAGGTTGCACCATTATCTACAGAATTCATTTTGCTTCTTAGTTTTATTTAAGATTGCGCGACACAATTGTCACCCTCGTAGATGTATTGAATAAGCAGCTAATCAGAAATTTGATGGTGAGGACAACTAGCCAACAATCTCTTGAATCTTTCCCAATACTCATACAAAGTCTCTCCACCATTGTGTCTGATCCCACATATTTCTTTCCTTATTTATGCAATACGAGAAACAAGAAAGAATTTTTCCAAGAATAGCCTTTTTAGTTGGTCCCAAGCAGTAATGGAATCAAGAAGTAGATAGTACAACCAGTCCTTGGCTAACCATCCAAGGAAAAAGGGAATGCTCTGAGTTTAATTTGTTCTTCTGAGACTCCCTGTGGCTTCATTGTAGAACAGACAACATGGAATTCCTTCAGATGTTTGTGAGGATCATCTCCTGCAAGTCCATAAAACTTAGGAAGTAAGTGAATTAGACCAGATTTTAGCTGAAAATTTGCATCTAATTCTGGGTATTGTATACAAAGATTTTGATAATGCACATTAGGAGCTGTCAATTCTCTAATGGTTCTAGCATGCATGTTATCATTCAAATTTTACATTCAAGTTAGCTTGAAGAGGCATATTCACGTTAGCATTCATTTGATCTTATTCAACCATATTATCTCCAACAAATTGAAGTACACAATCAATTCCTTATACACAATCAAAAGCAGAAGAAATAAAACTACTAATTCCCGCACTATCTTTGTTCTTCTTAAGCCTTACTTGTCTTCTAAAGGTTCTTTTAATTTCTGGATCTAAATCAATTAATTTCTCACTAGACCTCCTTGTCATAAACTAATTAGACAAGCAAAAACTAAAAAGGAACACAAGAAATCAACAAAGAAAAATTAAAACAATAAATTTAGAGAAATTAGAAAAATCCTAGAAAATTCAAAAAAAATGCTAAAAAATTAGAAAAAGTTTCTTAAATGTTGGAATTTGGCCAAAAAATGGTGTACCAAATAGCATTGCTATTACTTTTGCTTAAAACACCTAGAAACCTTGGAAAACAAAGTTTAAGAATTTTTTGGGCACTTTAAACAAAAATTCCAGCAAGCAGGACAATTAATACATAACACCAAAATGATCCAAATCTAAGTTTAAAACAGGGGAAAAACATAACAAAAATAGAGAAAAAATAGTGAAAAAATACTAAGAAACCCTTTCAAACAATTAAGAAACTAAACTCCCTAGCAACGGCACCAAATTTGACAATTGTGTCGCGCAATCTCAAATAAAACTAGGTAGCAAAATAAATTTTGTAAGCAATGGTGCAACCTAGGTCATTTCCAAGGAGTCTTTATGCCTCAATTTGTTGTGAAAGAGTATTCTAAGTATTACTAATTGGAACTTGTTTAGGGGGTTTTGAAATGCTAAAATTTAATTGAACTAAATTTTAAATGATAAGAATAAAAAACTTAAGACTAAATGAAGTGAACAATTAAGAAAATGTGATAGCTAGCCTTTAAATGGATTCCCTAGAACTCAATTATCCTTGCTCCCTTTTTAGTGTACTAAGTTTGGATTTAATTTCTTGCTCATTAGTGTATTCCTTATAAAAGCTCTTGAATGACTATCCAAGATTCAATTTATCAATTATTCAAGGAATTTGCAACCACAAGAAACCTTGAAAAATTAATTAATTGAATTAAGAACAAGAACACACTATAACCAATCCTAATTGATCAATAAAATATGCTACACAATCCACTTAAGATGCTAATTAACCAATTAGATTAATTAATTCCTCAATAATTAATTACACAAAAATTTCAGCCACTTAATCCAACAACCATTGCATCAATTGGCCTATAATCAAGAGGAAATTAAAAGTAATTTGCATAGCACTAATTCTGGAATTTTCACAAACATGTAATGATCACAATTAAAATTCCAAAGATCAAATTATACTCAATCCACAAATCAAACTAATCCAGTAATTTTCAGCAATTAAATTTCTAAATTAATAAACTAGACCTAGTTAAATTAATAAAAGAATTAAAGCTAGAATTAAAAGATTAATCAAGGAATTTTTATCCAATTTGGTGAGAAAATATGGAGCTCAAATCTGCATCTGGGAGTTTTCAATCTTCAGCTAGCCATCAAGGATGATTCAAGCTACCATAGAGAATTTAAACGGAGGAGAATCGATGGAATGAGCAATAGCAATGGAGAAACTGATGAGAAATTCTTCCTCTTCGCCTCTCTGAAGCTCTAGCCTTTGCATCGTCTAATTGTGTTCTCCCTCCAGCTTGCTGAATACCTCACGTTATTTTCCCCTCACTCCTTATTCCTCACGTTGTACACATTTTTTTCCTTAGCTCACGTTTTCATTAATACACATCAGCCTGTAGCTAAATTCCAACTTATAATTCATTAAAATCTCACGTGTTTTTCTTGCTGGAACCCTTAGTTGCTTTTGACGTGGATGAATTGATGCATGGACTTCCTTCATGATTCTTTAGCAGCCACATTCTATCCGTGTACATTTCCTTTCATCTCCTCACATGGCTTGCATGTATTTCACTTAAATTTGTCCACGTGCTCAGCTGCTTGTTTCTTTTCTTGATTACTCGTCTCTTCATTTGCGTCATTTCCACATCAACTTTCAATCCATTCTGACACTCTCTCCTTAGCTCAACTTTTCTTCTAGCTCAAGCCCTTCTTCTCTTTACCTCATATACTCCAGTGCCTTCTTCACTTCCTCGAGCCTATAGCTTTGTGTCTTTGTTTTTGCTCAGCGTTGTTCTCCAACCTCAACACCTAAGCCATGCATCGTGTAACAGCTCTTCTTTCCATTCATTACCATGAACTGGATGTATGTGGATGGTTAGGGCTATGTGTATGAACAACAGCCCTTCTCTTGGATCAGCTTTAGCCTTGCCTTTTATTAAACCACGTGCTCATGCTTCCTTCATTCAACTCATGTAGCTTACATGAGAGCTACCTAAGCTCCTTTCAACTCGATGCTCTTTCTCTTCTCTTTCCATGTAGCTTTTCACAGCTCTATTTTATCTCCTTCATGCATTCTATCTTCATTTGAACTTCAACCCACTCTTCTTTTTATTCCTCACATGCCTCCTCTGTTTTGGTTGTGCTTTTAAGTAACTCTGCTGATGAAAGTGTGAGAGTGTGAATGAATGGTTGGACAAGTGCATGGATAAATGAGAAACCATGTGAGTTAAGCTAGAAAATAGAGTGAATGGCATTGTGTGATTGATGGGCTAAACTTGTGAGTGATATGTGAGTTAGTGGGCCTTAATTCAATGTGCAGCCTTATTCCTCCCTCCTCTGGTCAAGTCTCCAAAACCCAAGTCTTGTCTTGCACAACAACTTTTCTCTTCTTCAAATCAATTTATCATTTAAAGCTCCAATTTTCTATTGAAATTCTGCACAAAAGAATGGAAAATACTCAATAGAATTATCCATGAAATTATTTGAAAGAAATTCATGCATTAAAACTCAATAATTTTGTCAATTAATTCACAAAGTGCATAAATGGCTAATGAAATCAAATTGTATCTAATTAAACCCCTAAAGCCATATTTACTCATCAAAATGCCTAAGCTTAGGAGGATTAATATATCTAAAATTAGCATTTATCACCACTCACTCCCTTACTAGCTATTTCACACTCCAAGAAGACAACTGATGATTGTGACATGCAATCTCAAATAAAACTAGGTAGAAAAATAAACTTGTAGGTAATGATGCAACCTAGGTCATTTCCCAAAGAGTTTTTGCTTTTAATTGTCTGTGAAAGAGTATTCCAAGTATCACTAAATGAAAATTGTTTAGGGGATTTTGAATTACTAAAATTTAATTAAATTTAATTTAAAATGACAAGAGCTAAAAGCCTAAGACTAAGAGAAGTAAATAACTAAGAAAATGTGGTAGCTAGTTGAAGAGTGGACCTTCCTAGATGTGGATTTGAGCTTCAAATTTCCTCCTTCAACTGGATAAATTCTCTTTGCTCAATCTTTTAATTTCAGCATTGTTTCATTTATTAATTTGACTAGGTTTAGCTCATTAATTTAGGAATTTAATCGTTGGAATTTATGAGATTAAATTGAATTATGGATAGGCTATAATTTGCTATTTGGATATTAATTTTGCTCTCTAAATGTTTATGGAAAGTCCAAACTTAGTGGTTGCACAATTTGCTATTCCTTTTGTTTTTAGGCCAATTGATGCAACAGTTGTTGAAATAAGTGGCTAAAATTTTTGTGCAATTGATGTGCTTGAAGAATTCATTATTCTAATTGGTTAATCAGTATTTTAAGCGGATTGTTCAATAGGTTTTTGTGAGTATTCAGGATTAGTTTTAGTGTGTTCATGTTCCTAACTCAATTGATTAATTCTTCAAGGTTTCTTGTGGTTGCAAAGTCCTTGAATTATTGGTGAATTGAGTCTTGGATCGTAATTCAAGAGTTCTTATGAAGAATACACTAATGAGCAAGAGTTTAAATCCAATTTTAGTACATTAGAAAGGGAGCAAGGATAATTGAATTTTAGGGAGTCCATCTAAAGGCAAGCTACCACATTTTCTTAGTTGTTTACTTCACTTAATCTTAAGCTTTTAGCTCTTGTCATTTTAAATTTAATTCAATTAAATTTTAGTAATTCAAAATTCCCTAAACAATTTTCATTTAGTGATACTTGGAATACTCTTTCACAAACAATTAGAAGCAAAAACTCCTTAAGAAATGACCTAGGTAGCACCATTGCCTATAAGTTTATTTTTCTACTTAGTTTTATTTGAGATTGCGCGACACAATCATTAAATTTGGCGCCGTTGCTGAGAGTTTGGCTTCTTATTGTTTGAAGAGAGTTTTCTTAGTATTTTTGCTCTATTTTTGTTTTTCTTCCCCTATTTTGAAGTTGGATTTTAGACATTTTGATTGCTTTAATGAAACAGTCTGTTTGCTAAAATTTTTGTTGAAAGTGCCTAGAAAATTCTCAAACTTTGTTTTCCAAGGTTTTTGGGTGTTTTGAGCAAAAGTAATAGCATAGCTATTTGGTGCACCATTGTTTGGCCAAATTCCAATGTTTTAACCACTTTTTTCTAATTGTTTAGTATTTTCTCGAATTTTCTAGGATTTTTTTAATTTTTCTGGATTTATTGTTCTAATTTTTCTTTGTTAATTTTTTATGTTCCTTCTTAGTTTTTGCTTGTCTAATTGGTTTATGACAAGGACCTCTGGTGAGAAATTAATTGATTTGGATTCAAAAATTGAAAGAACCTTTAGAAGACAAGTAAGGATTAAGAAAAATAAAGGTAGTGTAGGAATTAATGGTAATACTTCTGCTTTTGATTGTGTGCAAGGAATAGAATGTGTACTTTAATTTGCTGGTGATAATATGGCTGAACAAGATCAAGTGAATGCTAGCATGAATATGCATGTTCAAGCTAACTTGAATGCAAATGCAAATTTGAATGATAACATGAATGCAATAACCACTAGAGAATTGACAGCTCCTAATGTGCACTATTAAAATCTTTGCATACAATATCCAGAATTAGATGTAAATTTTGAGCTTAAATCTAGTTTGATTCACTTACTTCCTAAATTTCATGGACTTGCAGGAGATGACCCTCACAATCATCTGAAGGAATTCCATGCTGTTTGCTCTGCAATAAAGCCACAGGGAGTCTTAGAAGAACAAATTAAGCTCAGAGCATTTCCTTTTTCCTTGGATAGTGTAGCCAAGGACTGTTGTACTATCTACCCCCTAGTGCTATCACTTCTCGGGATCAACTGAAGAGGCTTTTCTTGGAAAATTTCTTTCTTGCTTCTCGCACTACATCAATAAGGAAGGAAATTTGTGGGATCAGATAGTGGAGAAACTTTGTATGAGTACTGGGAAAGGTTCAAAAGATTGCAGGCTAGTTGTCCTCACCATCAAATTTTTGATAAGTTACTTATTTAGACTTCTATGAGAAGCTGTTGAACATGGATGGAAACATGATTGGTGCTGCTTCTGGTAGAGCCTTAGGTGATCTGATACCTACAAAAGCTTAGAAGTTGATTAATAAGATGGCTGAGAATGTTCAGCAGTTTGGGTTAAGATCAATGCAGGTGGCAAAAGGAGTAAATGAGTTGGGTACTCTATAGTATGATACTCGGATTGGGAGTAGGTTGGATAAGTTAAGCTCTATGGTTCATTAGATTGCTTTAGCTCAGCAGCAGCCACAGTCATCCTCTACTCCATCTCAAACTTATATACCATAGTCCTATCCTACTCAGAAGCATTCTTATCTATAGTGTTATACACCTAGGCAAACATCTACCTCTACTGACTTGGTGGGACCCTTATGTGACATATGCTATTTGGCCACAAATGCTACTCATAAGTGCCCGATGTTAGAGGACAGGGTAGAGACTTGTGCTAGGATGTTTCCAGTCTAGCCAATGCAACAAGGGCAACAAAAGTATGACCCCTACTCCAATACATATAATCTAGGATGAAGGGATCACCCCAACTTGAGATATGAGGGAAGGCAACAACATAATAGATATGATGTTGTAGGACCTAGTGTACAGTCTTCCCAACCTATGAGGTAGTCAGTTCCCATACAAAAGGAACTAAAGAAAGGAAATAATATGGAGGACATGATGAAGTAGCTTATAAAGAGTAATACAACACTCACACAACAATTGCAGCAACAACTACAACAGTTTCAGATAAGCATGCAAAATTTAGAAAGAAGGGATTTCTTCAATCATCTTTTCCACATGGCTCATCCTTCCATCAAAATTCCTCCGTCCATCTCATTCATGGTTGTTTGAAATCTCCTTAGTAGCTAGCTAAAGAGTGGACCTTCTTAGATGCAGATTTAAGCTTCAAATTGCCTCTTTCGACTAGATAAATTCTCTTTGCTCAATCTTTTAATTTTAGCATTGTTTCCTTTATTAATTGGACTAGGTTTAGCTTATTAATTTAGGAATTTAATTGCTAGAATTTACTAGATTAATTTGAATTATGGATTGGTTGTAATTTGCTATTTAGATATTAATTTTTATCTCTAAATGTTTGTGGAAAGTCCAGACTTAGTGGTTACACAATTTGCTATTAAATTTCTCTTGTTTTTAGGCCAATTGATGCAACAGTTGTTAAATTAAGTGGCAGAAATTTTTGTGCAATTGATGTGCTTGAGGAATTCATTATTCGAATTGGTTAATTAGTATTTTAAGTGGATTGTTCAATAGGTTTTTGTGAGCATTTAGGATTGGTTTTAGTGTGTTCATGTTCCTAACTCAATTGATTAATTCTTCAAGGTTTCTTGTGGTTGCAAAGTCCTTGAATTATTGGTGAATTGAGTCTTGGATCATAATTCAAGAGTTCTTATGAAGAATACACTAATGAGCAAGAGTTTAAATCCAATTTTAATACATTAGAAAGGGAGTAAGGATAATTGAATTTTAGGGACTCCATCTAAAGGCTAGCTACCACATTTTCTTAGTTGTTTACTTCACTTAGTCTTAAGCTTTTAGCTCTTGTCATTTTAAATTTAATTCAATTAAATTTTAGTAATTCAAAATCCCCTAAATAATTTTCATTTATTGATACTTGGAATACTCTTTCATAAGCAATTAGAAGCAAAAATTCCTTGGCAAGTTCAGGGATCCTCAGATGCTATTACCATGGATAAGCCAGCGTCATTAAAAACACACGTCACACTAGATGAGCCTAAGAAAGAAGAGAAGCCAAAGAAAATTTTTCCTTTCCCACATAGACTTACTTTGGGAAAGAGGCAAAATGACGCAGAAATTAAGAAAGAAATTCTTGAGACCTTCAAGAAGGTTAAGGTTAACATACCTTTGTTGGAAGCAATCAAGACCATCCCTAAGTACACCAAATTTCTCAAGGAAATATGTACCAAGAAGAGGTGACTAAGGGGGAATGAAAAAGTTAATTTTGGCAAGAATGTTTCAGTACTTATATAGCCAATAATGCCCACTAAATGTCAAGATCCAGGTACTTTTACAATTCCATGCACTATTGAAAATTTTGAGTTTTCTGATGCTTTGATTGATCTTGGTGCTGCTATAAATGTTATGCCTAAATCAGTGTACTTATCTTTGCAGATGGGAGAGCTAAAACCTACTGGAGTGGTTATGCAGCTTGCAAATAGGAGCATTGCTTATCCTTCAGGAGTATTGGAGGATGTCCTGGTTAAGGTAAAAGATTTGATATTTCCAGTTGATTTTTATATCCTTCACATGAAAGATAATAGATATAAGTCTCGTGGACATGCCCCACTAATCTTAGGTAGACCTTTCTTAAAAATTATAAAGACAATTATCAATGTGCACGAGGGTACTCTTCAAATAGAGTTTGCTAGCAATGTGATATAATTTAATATATTCGATGCCATGAAACACCCTTGTGATGATAACTCTATTTTTAGTATAAGCCTGATTGATATGCTAGTTGATGATGGCAGTGCTGAGTTGAAGAATAGCATGTTGACTGATTCTTGTGATATTGCTAATCTTGATGATTCTTATTCTTGTACTATATGTAGAGAGATTGATAAATTTTTGAGCTTGTATGATGGTATTGACTCTAAAGAATCTATTATTGATCAGATTGATTCTATTTCTTCTAGAACCACTATGATTTTATTGGTGTTGTTGATCTTTCTAGTTCTGATGAGTCTTTGCATGTTGATATGGATAGTTTGGGTCATCATGATGCTGATATTCACTTAGCCGTTGATTCTTTTGATTCTTCCCATACTACTAATGTTCCCAAGGATGGGAAAGTTGTTTCTTCTATCTGTGAGTTGTCTAAACAGGTATTTGGCATGGAAGAGATTAAAATCAAACCCCTTGTACCTTTGGTTGAGCAAGCTCCTACCTTAGAGCTCAAACCACTACCAGACAATCTCAAGTATACCTATTTGGAGAAAGATGAGAAGCTTTTGGTGATTGTAGCTAGTGACATTATTCCAGAGGAGGAAGAAAAGCTTCTAGAGGTCTTAAGGAGGAGAAGACAAGCAATAGGGTGGACTTTGGCTAACATACCTAGCATTAGCCCTGACACATGCACGCACTGAAGTTTGTTAGAGGATGGGAAAAAACTAGTGAGACAACCTCAAAGGAGATTAAATCCACTTATTCTGGATGTGGTTAAAAAGGAAGTTTCTAAACTTTTATCTGGTGGTATTATATATCCTATCTCTGATAGTCAGTGGGTTAGCCCTGTGTAGGTGGTTCCAAAAAAATCAGGGATCATAGTGGTCTGGAATGAGAATAATGAATTGGTGCCCACTCGTATGCAAAATAGCTGGAGGGTTTGCATTGATTATAGGTGTAATGTCTGGTTTTCATTAAACGATGAAAATAGGCGTGTTTTCAAAGCAAGTCTCCTTAAATGAATTAGTTAAGGTCCCAAAAAATTTGAGTAACGAAGTTAGAATAAAGAAACAAATTTTGACAGAAGTCCTACGAAATGTAATGGCATTTTTGTAATTTTGAGCAAATTTTGGAATTCACACAGGAGGACTTTTTGAATAAAATTTTTGAGTTCTCCAGGGTTCTCAGAGGCCCTAAAAACCATAGGAAGCCTCGGGACAGTTAAATCCCTTCCGATGGACTTTTTTTAACGTCGGTATGCCCAAACTATTCATTCAAGAAGATTTTAGCTCCGATTTTAGTGATTCCAAAGGCATTTTACTAAATTAGGAACCTAAATTTCATAATGAAAAAGGAAGTTCTCAAAAAGGAGCTAAAACGAAGGAGAAATGAAAATGCAAAAAACAAAGGGCAAAATAAGAATTTTTGAAAAATGCTTCATGCTCTCCTTATATATAGGTGGTGACCCACTTTCTCCCTCATTTAGACTCAGAAATTTATGCCCAATTTCAAAGAAGGGAGCTAGGGTTTTAGGAGCACAAGAGAGGAAGAAGAAGAAGGAGAAATCCAAGCTTTAAGGTATGCTTTCTTGGTAGTTTTTCATGTTTTCTTCCATCCAAACCTCCTCTCCTTCATTCTCCTTTGTTTCCTTTGATAAAAATGAAGTTTACAAATCTAATTTAAGGGAGAAACTTAGGGAAAACTTCAGATTTGAAGAGAGAAGTTTGGAGAAAGCAAGATTCGAGCAAGAAAAGGCAAGAAAACTAGGTAATTTATCTTCCTATGGTTGATACCTTTGGTTTCTCCTCCATTTCACCTAGCATGAGAAACCCTAGAAGGACTTGAATTTTATGCAGCACTAAGGATGAATCTAAGGAAAAAGGGTGTGGAGATTAAGAATATGCAAAGGGAATTAACAAAAAACCATTAGATTTCAAGATGCAATTTCTAGGGTTTCAATTGCACCTTGTAAAATCTAACTTTGTATGATGATTCCTAGGCCGAAATAAGAGTTTAATTGAGCTTCCAAGATTCCTAAGAGTCTCCCCACATGCTTCCTCCTTCAAGAAAACCAAGCAAAATCCATGAAGACCAATAAGCTTCATGGTCCCGGCCTAAGGAGGTTGGGGTAGCTAGGGAGAGTTTTAAATTTTTCTAAACCCATTCTTGAGTCATATATGATGAATAAAAATGAGGAGAGGCCTTAGGAAAAATTTAGAACTCATAGAAAGTGAATTGTTGCTTTATGTTCCATATTATGACCTAAAGAAGCAACATGTAGTTAGGCTATTTGTTTTAATTGTGTGATGACTCCAAGAGGCTTAAAAGGAGTCAAGAATCATATTTGAAAGGAAATAATAGAGCCTAAAATTTATTTGAGGGGTGTTGCTTCATTAGGTGCAATTTTGGAACCATAATGAGGTTATAAGCTAACCTAGTGTCTAAGCAAATTGTATGACCTTAGAATTGAGTTCATGAACCAAATTGGCTTCCATAAATTATGTGTAGGCCAAGAGAAAGCATCCCCATACTTTTATGTGTGTGTGGCCGAAAAAGGGAGCATTCTTTCGAAGGGAAAAGTGTGTGATTATGTGCAAGGTAGCTCTCTCCACCTTCTCTCATGCATGGATGTGTGTTTAGCTTATCTTAGAATGTGTGTGTGTATATTTTCAAGTTATAAAAAGTATGCTAGCATAATTTTACATGCTATGATTTCATGATGACATATTATGTTTTTAAATGATGTCATGATGTTTGTTTGAGTTTGCTTGAGTGTGGAGAGGCCAAGAACTCTTAACCATGGTGAGGATGAATCAAGAACCCTTAAGATTTGTTAAAACAAGGCAAAGAGTCTCCTAAAAGCAAAGTGGGCTCCCAAGAGCATGGTTGAGTCAAAGAATCTCTTAAAGAATGGGTGAGGCAAGTCCAAAATCCATAAGGAAAAGGGTGAGGCCAATCCATCCACTTGGCAAGCTCTGGATGTCGTGTATGACTTATTCACATGTCAAGCTTGCTTCTTGAATGTTCATTGTAACATCCAAGTTTTTATAGACATGAGAACTTAAGGTTGCTTAATTTTTCTAAGTCTACTGGCTATAGCGAACGTACCTGTTAACTATAGTGAGTGTACCTGTTCACTATAGTGAGAATGCTATTAGCTATAGCGAATGTACCTGTTTCCTATAGTGAGAAGCTAGTTAGCTATAGCGAGTTCAGGGGTTGATACAAAATCCAAAGAGTTTTTCGCAATAGCGCCAGCATAACCTCATCTTTAACCTCATCCCTAGGTCACACTCTGCTCTAAAAACTCTGGAGGCCAACGTCACTTAAGGCTTACCACTTGCTCAAGACCATTCCATAGCTTACATAACATAAACATAGCTATATGCCCACTTTTGACACCCTAAATGTCTTATACAAGGCTTTTCATACCCATATAAGCCCTTACATAGCCTTATCGCCACATTCTCAAGCCCTAAACATCCCTAGAAGGCCTAGAACTTTGCTCTGATACAAAAAATGTAACACCTTATTACTTTAGCCTTACTTTCCCATATATTATACTCTATACATGCTTTATACATGGGTTTTCAAAAGAAAATAGATTAAGTCATAGCTTATAATAGCATATATAGAGTTTTAACTGTCCAAATTTTTCTCTGTGGACTCTCCAACATTATATCCTACTCATAATCCATCAATACAAGTCATAACCATCATAAAACATTTCATGCAACTTGTATTTGAAGGCCACACATCAGAAAAATGGGAGTTCCATTTCGGGTCCAGAATCCAATTTTTTGGGGTAGACTTTGGAAATTTATAATTAAATCTAGAAAAATTGAAATCTAACAAATCATAGCTTTTTTGAAATCCCTGCATGTTAAATTTATATTAAAATTACTTTTAGGCCATAAAAATTGTGTTTGGACCGCGTTTGACAACTAGACCGACATAGATCCAACTGTCCCGGAGTTGTGTTGTAGTTTACTGATATGGATTTCCAAAATTCATAACTAATTCCAAAAAATTAGAAATTGAGTAAATTATACCAATATAGAAATCTAAATATGTTTACTTTATGGTAAAAATAGTACTAGATCCAGAACATGACATTACACTACCGAAAATGGATGGAATAGTGCTCAAGGTCCTGCTGCACTACTGATAGTAAATTCCAACTTAAGAAATACATATCTCTCTATACACACCTCCAAATGAGGTGATTCTAGTGGCTATAGCTCACTATGAGTGTCTGGATTCACTATATAAAATTTCAAAACCATTGGACCTCATTTGTCCCTTGGATGATACAAAAACATTTCGAACCAAGTGAACAGTAACTGATACCAAAATACAAAATTTGCTGAACTTCAAAAAATCATAATAAATTCTATGGACCTCCAAATATTGTGGTTCTTGGACTAGAAAAAATTTCTATATGAGATCTATATGTGTGTAAAATCGTAGCATCAAAATCGTTCATTTCGTCACTTTGTGACATAGGATGCCAAAATGAGCTTTATAAGGACCAAAATAGGTCAAAATGTATCCAAATGCTTTCCTACCCTAACCATGACTTCTTGAGCATGTGGTAAAGCATCAAAACATACCTCTAAACATGCCAAAAGGGTCCAAAAGCCCAGATCTCACAAATTCACTACCCCACTTGTTGATATCCATAAGAGCACACATATGCATTCTTACCATACAATGTCAAAAACATTCATTCTCATTCACATACCCTTAGTTTCCATACATACATCACATATACATGCATCTACATATGTCTAAGGGGTTATACATCATTTACATCATTGCATTACATCACTTGACATCTATATGACTATAATATAAGCATTTTACAACTTCTTTGCCAACCTCCATGACTTCAAGTGGGGTAGCTCCCAATTTCCTTGCTATTTTGCTCCACCTAGACATGTTAGGTAATGGGGAGGGAGTGAGATTCAAAGAATCTCAATAGCCCTATACACTTTCAATCATACATGATGGATGCATTATCATGCAATGGATGCTATGCATGGTCTGTGAGCTACACGTGTATGTCAAGAGCATAATTTCTATTTCATAAAGTCTCAATTACAACAAAGGAGACTCCCAAGACCTTGGCTAGCCTCACCCACTATTCTTGGGACTTTTGGACTTGCCTCACCTATTTCTCTTGGGACTTTTGACTAAGTCTCACTCCTCTTGAGACATTTGGCTTGTCTCACCTATGCTAAAGGATTTTTGGCTCATCCTCACCTTTATCAAGGGACTTTTGGCATTACCAAGTCTATTCAAGTCTTATGCACACATAAAAACAATTCAAAATGCATAAGTGGCACTACACATGTCTCTACTAGCTAAACATAGCTTTTATAGTTGAATCATACACACAAGCATCCAAGCAAGTAAGAAAACATCCACACACATACATGAAAGAAATGTTAGAGGGCTACCTTGTAATGGATCATAATACTTTTCTCTTAGAATTCCCTTCCCTTTCATGGTCACACTTTTACAAGGAGGTGGGACTTGTTTCTCTTAGCCTATAAACACAAATGGAGCATAACTAATTCATTGAAATAAAACTTAGCTCCTTTAAACTCAAGACTAGGCTACTTGACTCACAATGCCTCTTTGGGCTCTAATATGGATCCTACAAGTCCATCTTCCCTTACAGGCCTCCTAACTTCATTCCAAGACTTCCTTTAATGTTTCTTACTCATAATTAGCCTATTTCTAGCTTTAGAACAATTTAAATTGCTCCCTAGATGTTTTAGCTCCCTTGAGGCTATGATATGCACATAAAAGGAGCCCATGGAATTGCTTGTTTTTTCCCTTGAGGGAATGACTCTTTACAATATTCCTAGAGGTCTAATGGACTCATACAACCTCTTAAATAAGCTAGAATAGCTCTAGGAAAATTAAACTTAAGCATTTGTCTTAAAACCCTAAGATTCTCAATCTTGGACTTCATTGCTTCCCATTTGATTCCAATGGACTATTCTTAATTCTCACACTCTCAAGCACTTATTTCTCTCTTGCTAAAGTCAGAATTCATCTTCCTTTAAGTGGCTAGGTCTGACCCAGATTTTACTAAAGAGAAACATCCAAGAAGAAGCCATTAAGACTCAAGAAGCTTACCTTGTTTATGAGCTTTTCCAAGAGTCTTCCATTTGCAACAAGCCTTTTCTTCTGAGACTTCCTTTTTCTGCTTAGGCTGACCTCAAAATAGAACCATATCAACCTCTAGATTCAAGGAAAAGAGAAGAAATGACTATGTGGCTACTAGAGAGACTTACTTAGAGAGGATATAGGAGGCCTAATGGCCTTGATTTCCATACTCAGACTGTTCAGGGGATGTACTACCCGATGCTGGGTAAGTAATGAGGCAGAGCAGTCTGAGATGAAACTGTTATTGCACAAAACAAGTGTTGAGGAAGCTATTCCCCCTAGCCATGATACCCAAATGTTTAGATGAATTCAAGAGCCTAAAAAGCTATTCCCTCAAGTCGTATGTTAGATTTTATAGATTACACTCCATAGAGCCTCGATAATTCTAACGTGCTATTGGGTACGAATGAATAGTGCAAGAGGCAGAACCCTCTAGCTTTGATGATAGACTGTAGCCACTGACAGTGAGGCTCAAGTCATGTAGCTAAAGAAGAAGTATCTAGTTATGATAGAGTTTATTACCTTATGGAAGGCCTTGTTGATCATATACAGGCTAACTTGAATAATGAACTATTATGGGGTCGGTCAGAGCACTGAAAGTTAAGACCTCCAGTATGAGTAAAGTGAGAGAGAAGAAAATAATCCATTAGCAGACACAGAGGATCATTAAGCAATAGGCGAGTAGTGGGCCTAGTAAATGAGACTAAAGAAGAGATTTCCATAGCTTCTGGTATAGTCCAAGAATGTTGAGATAGAGCAGTAGCCAGAGATAAGATATCAAGCATGAGAGTAGTAAGGTTATAGAGATCCGCCTGCTAGGTGTTGACTCCAACCTAGAATGTTATTCCCTATATGAATGACAGGCTTTCACCGTGAGCTCCAGATACATCTTTCTAAATGAACAAGTGTCGTACCCCTACATAGTATATGTTGATACTCACTTTGTGCTAAAGGGCATGTAATGAGTATACAAAGAGAGTATATCTCAGAAATGATACCCTACAATGGAAATGAAATGAAATGAGACAGAGTACCCCTCAATTAGTGATCACTAATTCTCTAAGGGCTAGATCCCTGATTTAGTGATTTCAGGGATATGAGAAAGCAAGGAGTCACTGAGAGAGTAATACCTAGCAAAAGGTACCCTCGTTTTAGCAATGAATAAAGGGGAGTTAATAAAAGGAAGCATAATAAAAGCAGATAGATAAGAATTTCATACTTTGTCAGATGAGCTTCCTTGGTATGAAACTGATGTAGTGTAAAAGCACATGAGTTGTAAGAGCATTGAGTGGAATATAACAGTTTTAGTAATATAGGTTTAGGATGTCAAGAATGCATGTCCTAACTAAGGTTAGTAAAACCCCAGATTGAGTAGATTATGCTCCCAAAGAGTTTGAGTACAAGAAAGTGCTTAGCTCCTGATTTGACTATAGAAATGAGCCAAGGCAAGCGGTTAGCACCTCAGTACTCCTAAAAAAATTAAAGAAAATAGCAGAGGAATGAATAAATAGGAGAGCATCCCTTTCATGTGAGAACAAGGGATAGTGCTAGATAGCGCAAGTGAAAGAGAAAGCATGTGAGGATGTCAAAGCCAAGGACTTATGAATTGAGAATAGAGGTAGAAATGATACGAATCAGTGCACTAGCGAGCACTATGATCCTTGGCTTAGATGTCTATAAAGCATGGGTTAAGGCTCTAAGTAGAGATAACTGGGCAATCTAAAGTGACCTCGGGTTAGAGTAGAGAACTCAATAAGAAGTTAGAGGAAGAGTCCTTTTTTCCCCGAGTGTCTTATGGAATAAAAGCCAGATAAAGAAGAGTAATAAAGGGATACTTTAGATTATTGAGAAACTTGCAATATGCTGGGAATAGTGACTTTAAGCTCGGTCATGATATGCTAGTGTATTAGTAATTGATGCTATTATTTGCTAGCAACAATGGTTACATGATATTGGGTTTGTTCAACCAAGTAGTAATGTGATTTGAGTGCATAGCAAATAGTGACATCAACCATAAAAGTGTCCCGACAATCGAAGGTTGTCCTAGTTAGCTAAATAAAGAGATAAACTAAAGGAAAAGAAGGCAAGGGATTCTAGTGTTATCAGAATTGCAAGAACAATATTTAAAGAGGAATCCCAGTATAGAATGATCAATATGCATAGAATGAGTCCCTTATAATGTAAGTTCATAAAATGAAAGAGGGACTAGTGTATGATCTCTATCCTACAAGAGATGTTAAGCACACTTGATGTGTGAGATGCCTTGATGCTAAAAGTGCTCAAAAGTAGAATATAGGCATAGTCAGAACTTGTGGGATAAGAGAGGAAGACAGAATGAATGTAGATAGAGTATGGTAAGTTAGCAAAAGTAAAGAAAGAATAAAGGCTTGAGTAAGAGGCTGAAAGTGGGAAATCAAGGATCCCATAAGGAGTAATAAGTAAATGTTAGAGTACTCCTAAGTATTATTATGATGTCTCCCAGAGACGGATCGTAGTAGATCTTAGTATAGTATAGTGGGTTGTAGTGGACCCTAGCAAGGTTCTGAGAGGTCATAGTAGACTTAGGGGATGCAGTAGATTCCACAAAGTTACATAAAGCCCACAGTTACAGTACAACAGTTCTCTTCAGAGATGAAGGCCTAAGATAGTTTTTATAGAACAAATAGTCTTAAAGACTAGCATAGTTTCAAATAATTTTTGTCTTAGAGACTAGAGATCCTCCTGAGTCTAGTAGACTATTGCCACAGAAACATTTAGGCTACACTTAGATAGTGAGACCACTGACTAGACCTTTGGGTAAAAGGTGCATAATATATGGGATGAGGAAAGCAAGAGAGGAGCTTTCCAGAGTTAAAAACAGATGAACCACTACCCATTAGATGTTATACCTGATCGAGGGATAGAGAGATCCCTATACACCAAAGCCATTTATTTAGAAAAGGGATAGATGTGACCCTCTATGATGGGGTAAGTGGTAGATCATGTCTCCAGTAGTTGAAATTGTGAGAAAGTTAGCGTCCCACAAGAATTTAGTAGTAGTCAGTGGTAATTGCTCTTCAGAGCTAAGGATGAGCTAATGAGGAAAGAATAAGATTAACTAGTGGACTATATGCTGAGGTAAGATAAGTGAACAGATAAAAAGCCTCCAATGGCAAGTGATAAAGTTAATGAGACCTTAGAAGTTGTTAGCTAGTAGTAAGGGAGATTTAATACTAAGTAAGTTATCTCCTAAGATATGTAAGAGAGTCCACTGAATAGAAAAATCAGTCCCTATGAGTGGATTACAACTAATCCTGTATGAAGTGATAAGCTCTCCCAAGAAAGAGGCCAAAGTTATGAGAGTATAGTTATAAGAGTATGATGTAGCGTCAGAAATCCTTTCCCTTATGAGAAGAGCTAGTTTGTGCTCTATAAAAATCATACAGAGAAAAACAAATAGACATAATAAGCTAGTAGCATAAGTTTCCTGGCAAAAAGAAACCTAAAAGAACCTAGTCTTAAAGGAACTAAATGAAGCCAGGAAGAAGGGAAAGAAGAAAAAATCAGTTAGCAAGAAAATGATAAAGTTAGAAGAGGTTCTATCCCTAAATTTTGAGGATGAAATTTATTTAAAGGGGGTAGAAATATAACATCCAAGTTTTTATAGACATGAGAACTTAAGGTTGTTGAATTTTTCTAAGTCTGCTGGCTATAACAAGCGTACCTGTTAGCTATAGCGAGTGTACCTGTTCGCGATGGCGATAATGCTATTAGCTATAGTCAGTGTACCTGTTCACTATTGTAAGAAGCCAGTCAGCTATAGTAAGTTTGGGGGCTGATACAAAATCCAGAGATTTTTTTGCAATAGTGCCAGCTGTGGCGAGCACAAGAGCATCTGGGACTGATAAATGCTCGTCGTAGCAAGGGTGGTTTCTCGCTATAGCGAGATTTAGTCCGAAAAAGTGTAAGAAAAGGGAAATCACTTCTTAAAACATCCAGAACTTTACCCCACCTTTGAACTAACTTTTAGCTAGCTGAAAGGAAAGAGAGAGGCCAAAGAGAAGGGCGCACAGGAGGGAGAGCCAAGAGAGGAAGAAGAAGTTTTTAAAAGGTGAGAAACCTTGCTCCTTTCCTTGCTTCTTCTCATGCCAAGTCTCTTCTCCACCTTCTCTTCTCTTTTCCTTAAATCTAGAGGTTGATATGGTTCTATTTTGAGGTCAGCCCAAGCAGAAGAAGGAAGTCTCAGAAGAAAAGGTTTGTTGCAAATGGAAGACTCTTGGAAAAGCTCACAAACAAGGTAAGCTTCTTGAGTCTTAATGGCTTCTTCTTGGATGTTTCTGTATAGTGAAATTTGGTTCAGACCTAGCCACTTAAAGGAAGATGAATTCTGACCTTAGTAAGAGAGAAATAAGTGCTTAAGAGTGTGAGAATTAAGAATAGTCTATTGGAATCAAATGGGAACCAATGAAGTCTAAGATTGAGAATCTTAGGGTTTTAAGACAAATGCTTAAGTTTAATTTTCCTAGAGCTATTCTAACTTATCTAAGAGCTTGTATGAGTCCATTAGACCTCTAGGAAGATTGTAAAGAGTCATTCCCTCAAGGGAAAAAGAAAGCAATTCCATGGGCTCCTTTTATGTGCATATCATAGCCTCAAGGGAGCTAGAACATCTAGAGAGTAATTTAAATTGTTCTAAAGCTAGAAAGGGGCAAATGATGAGTAAGAAACATTAAAGGAAGTCTTGGAATGAAGTTAGGAGGCTTGTAAGGGAAGATGGACTTGTAGGGCCTATATTATAGCACAAAGAGGCATTATGAATCAAGTAGCCTAGTCTTGAGTTTTAAGGAGCTAAGTTTTATTATTTAGGAGTACTAAGTAATAAAACTTAGTACATTTCCAGTACATTTCCATTTTCTGGGGCAAACTTTGGAAATTTACAATTAAATCTAGAAAAATTGAAATCTAACAAATTTATATTAAAATTACTTTAAGGCCATAAAAACTGCGTTTGGACCGCATTTGACAATAGGGAACCGACATAGGTCCAGTTGTCCCAGAGTTGTGCTATAGTTTATTGATATGGATTTTCAAAATTCATAACTAATTCTAAAATACTCCAAATTGAGTAAATTATACTAATCTAGAAAGCTACCGATGTCTACTTTAAGGGAAAAATAGCGCTAGATCCAAAAAATGACATTAAGCTAATGAAAACTAATGGAATAGTGCTCGAGGTCCTGCTGCACTATTGACAGTAAATTTTAACTTAAAAAATGTATATCTCTCTTTGTACACTTCCAAATATGGTGATTCTAGTGGCTATACTCACTGTGAGTGTTTAGTTTCTTCATATAAAATTTTAGAACCATTGGACCTCATTTGGCCCTCAGATGATACAAAAACATTTCGGACCAAGTGAACAGTAAATGATACCAAAATACAAAATTTTCTGAATTTTGAAAAATCATAATAAATTCTATTGATCTCCAAATATTGCAGTTCTTAGACCAGAAAAAATCTCTATATGAGATCTATATGTGTGTAAAATCTTAGCCTCAAAATCGTTCATTTGGTCACTTTGTGACATAGGGTGCCAAAATGAGCTTTATAAGCACCAAAATAGGTCTAAATGTATTCAAATGCTTTCCTACCCTAACCATGACTTCTTGAGCATATGGAAAAGCATCAAAACATACCTCTAAACATGCCAAAAGGGTCCAAAAGCCCAGATCTCACAAATTCACTACCCCACTTGTTGATATCCATAAGAGCACACATATGCATTCTTACCATACAATGTCAAAAACATTCATTCTCATTCACATACCCTTAGTTTCCATACATACATCACATATACATGCATCTACATATGTCTAAAGGGTTATACATCATTTACATCATTGCATTACATCACTTGACATCTATATGGCTATAATATAAGCATTTTACAACCTGTTTGCCAACCTCCATGACTTTATGTGGGGTGGTTCCCAATTTCCTTGCTATTTTGCTCCACCTAGGCATGTTAGGTAATGGGGAGGGAGTGAGATTCAAAGAATCTCAATAGCCCTATACACTTTCAATCATACATGATGGATGCATTATCATGCAATGGATGCTATGCATGGTCTGTGAGCTACACGTGTATGTCAAGAGCATAATTTCTATTTCATAAATTCTCAATTACATCAAAGGAGACTCCCAAGACCTTGGTTAACCTCACCCACTTTTCTTAGAACTTTTGGACTTGCGTCACCTATTTCTCTTGGGACTTTTGACTAAGTCTCACTCCTTTTGAAAATTTTGACTTGTCTCACCTATGCTAAAGGATTTTTGGCTCATCCTTACCCTTATCAAGGGACTTTTGGCATTACCAAGTCTATTCAAGTCTTATGCACACATAAAAGCAATTCAAAGTGCATAAGTGGCACTACACATGTCTCTACTAGCTAAGCATACCTTTCATAGTTCAATCACACACACAAGCATCCAAGCAAGCAAGAAAACATACACATATATATATGAGAGAAAGGTTAGAGGGCTACCTTGTAATGGATCACAATACTTTTCTCTTAGAATTCCCTTCCCCTTCATGGTCACACTCTTGCAAGGAGGCGAGACTCGTTTCTCTTAACCTATAAACACAAATGGAGCATAACTAAGTCTAAATTTTTATTACTTAGTACTCCTAAGTAATAAAACTTAAAAGTACCAATAAATGTAACCTAGGGCTTAGTTATGCTCTAGATACCAATAAATGTAACTTAAGGCTTAGTTATGCTCTAATCACTCATGTGCCTTAATCCTATACTATTCTCATCTTAGGTAGCCCAGTGATAGAGGCCCAGCAAAAAATAGCCTCATCTTTTTTGCTTATTAGACCAATAAGCCTGCAGAGTGTAAGCTACAGGTCTAATGAGATGGCTAGCCCAGGTTGAACATAAGCTAAAGCCTAAAGGAAATAACCAATAGCATCATTATAGGTGAGATATGTGAATGAAAGACTCAATGGAAGTCCTTCCTGGATCGAAAAGGAAAGAATGAGACATTCTGAGCCAGGGAAACCACCTAGTAGTGGTTAGTAAATTCCCCAATAATGATAGTTAAAACTCTATATATGCTATTATGAGCCATGACTTAATCCATTTTCTTTTGAAAACCTATATATAAAGCATGTATGGAGTATAATATATGGGAAAGTAAGGCTAAAGTAATAAGGTGTTACATTTATGACATCTATTATATCCATGCATGCATTTTCAAGACTTGCTTTGCATATATATTTTGAAAGGGAGATAAGCTATTGGGATTCTTTGAATCTCATTATCTCCTCTCCAATGATCTACTATGCTAGGTGGACCAAATGGACAAGGAAATGGAAGCCAACCACCTTGAAGATGAGAGAATGATAACAAAATGCAAAGTTTTTAGTTCTTTAAGACCATATTTATGGCAAACAATGTAATCCATTGATGTATATGGTCTATGACCTCTTGGACATGTGTAATTATGATAATGTGTGATGTATAAATGAAAGAATGTGATAAGTGAATGCTAGAATGTAAATTGAGTATGTAATGCCAAGTTATACTTCTTGAAAAGTTAATGTAAGTGTGCATATGTGTGGATGAAATGGCCAAAATGAGATGTATGAGGTTTAGGACCATTTGGACAACTCACACAAGTCTTAATTATACTTTTAGACTTGCCCAAAAGGTGCCAAAACTCAAGGAAAATCATTTGGATATTTTGGTACCCTATATGGAGCCAAAATTGGCTATAATGGAACCCTATATCACTTTTTAGCCAAATGAGCTCTTCTTGATCTGATATTTGGCATGCAATTAGAGCTTGTTGAGAGCTTTTGGGAAGCTAAAGAACATAATTTTTGGAGGTCTATAGAATATTTGATAAATTTTCAAAGTTGAAAATTTTTTGGTTTTGGTCATGTCACTGTTCACTCTGGTCTGAAAATGAAATCTATCACACAGGGCTCAAATGATGTCCAATTGCCATAAAATTTGATACAGAGAAACTAGAAATTCTCATGACTTGTTCAATTGAAAGTACTTCATTTGGAGGTCTAAGAAGGAGATATGAATTTTTAAAGAATATATCCAGTATCAGGAGGTTCACCCGACCTCAGTTACGGTTTGATTAGATTTGAGGTCTGGGCGTGCCTAAGCTAGTCTGCAGTTATTTTTTGCCTCTAGATAACATCTATAGCTTTCCATATTTGTATCATTTGCATAGATTGGATTTTTTTGGAATTAATTGGACATTTTTAAAATTTGTTGCAGAAATATGTGACAGTACTAGTGGATAGTTTGACCTCTAGACCATTTTGAATATCAAACGTTCTCTGTAATAGATGTTATGGTTTGTACACATTTTTAGTATGAAGTAGACAACTGTAGCTTTCCATAATAGCTAAGAATACATGATTTCAATTTTTTTAGAATTAGTTATCATTTTCCAAATTTGGGATAGAAAAGGGGCAAAAGCTGGCTGAAAATGTATGTTTATTTCATGCTTCCCTTCGAGTTTCTTGAGGTGTAGGCCACTTTTAATGATCCAAATGAGTAGTATCCATGCTAATAGTAAAGAATGTTCAGATTCAGATAGCACGAGTCAAGTATGCATAGCTTGAGTCCCTTATAGTACATGTAAATGAAAAGAGAAGGGATTAGTGTATAGCCTCTCTCCTGCCAGAGATGTTAGCCACACTCAGTGTGTGAGATGCCCTGGTGCTAAGGCATTCAAAAGTAAAATGTAGGCATAGTTAGAAACTGCAAAGTATGAGAGGAAAAGTTAGAGCAAGTACACATAAAGTAAGTCAGTAGAGTAAGAAAAAAAAGCCCAAGTAAAAAAGGCTGAAATGGGAACTTGAGGATCCTATGAGGAGTGATGAATAAAAATTAAAATGCTCCTAAGTATCAGTATAATGGGATCTTAGAAAATTAGATAACACATAACCCACTTCGTACGAAGAGCACGATGTACCTCTGAGTTTAGCCTCAGTATTATGAGCAATGGTTACCGGACTTAATGAGCATATATTTCACTGTTAGATATAGTGATCTTAGGCTTTGACGTCTCCCAGAGATGGATTGTAGTAGATGCTAGCATAGCACAACGAGTTATAGTAGACCCTAACAGGGCTCTAAGAGGTCACAGTAGACCTAGGGGTCACAGTAGATCCCATAGAGTTACAAAGAACCCCAATTACAGCATGATAGTTCCTTGGTAAGATGATGGCCTGATATAGTTTTTACAGAGTAGTTAGTTTTAGAGACCAGTATAGTTTCAGTTAGCTTTTGTCTCAAAGACTAGAAATCTCTTACGTTTGGTAGACAGTTGCCATAGAGATATGAAGGCTTTACTCAGATAGTTAGACAACTGACTAGATCTCTCGAGAGATGAGCATAGTGTATGGGATGAGGAAAGCAAGAAATTAGCTTTTCAGAGTTAAAGCTAGATAAACCACTACCCAACAGATAGTAGCCCTGAACGAGGGATAGAGAGATCCCCACATATTACCTATGTATTTAGAAAGGGGTTTGATGTAGTTTATATGAGGTAAGTGGTACAATATGCCTCCAATGATCGAAACTGTGAGTATAACTAGCATCCCACCAGAGCCCAACAGTAGTCAGTGGTAGTCGCTCTTCGATGCCAGTATGAGACACATATGTTAGGCCTATCAGTGTTGAAATGAGGGACTATAAAATGACACTGTAAGTGAGCAAAGAGAGTGAGAAAAACTCTTGGCCTACAGAGATAGATGTAGTAGTAACCAGAGAAACTGAGATCATTAAAAGCAGAAACTCCTCAAAGGAGTTGTAATCCCATTAAGTAATCGAGATATGAGGCCTATGATAGAAAGAAATGTGAATTATAACTATAGGATGAGCTAGTAAGAAAGAATGCAAGGATAAATAGTGGACAATACATGTTGAAAGAAATGTACTGTACACATAGCAAATATTTTAATTCATTTCCTCCCATGGACCCGTCAACTTGATTAAACTGAGTATGAGATAAATGTTACCTTTGCAGCGTACTTTGTCCTTTTGGATCTTTAGAACAGATGTCTATGAGCAGCCTTCTCTACCGGTATCAACACGAACGATCTAGCAACTTGAAAGGCGTGCTAGCACCTTCGTTCACCACGTGCGTACACGAATTGATGAGAAGATGATCTTCTCTCTCTAGGCGTCTGTACACTTTCTCTCTCTAGGTGTACGGCCGCACTCTCTCTCTCTAAGGTGATGGTTTAGGGTTTTAGAAAGTTGAATTTTTTGTGTATCTAAACCCTAGCCTACCTTTCCTTTTATAGAGGTATATTTAGATTAAATTAGTTAATTTAAATAATATATTTAAATTAATCCAAATTAATCTTAAACAGATTAGTTGAAATTCGAATTTATCTCATAAATTCAATTTTAACTAATTCATTTATAAATAAATATATATATATTGAAATATATAATACAATATATATATTCATATCAAATATAAATATATATATATACTTATTTTTCAAATTAATTACATATCTATATATATCATATATATATGTATATAATTATCTCACCCTAATTAAGTGTAACATTCATTGAATCTAGACACAATTCTAGATTCAATGAATTTGGACATTCTTATTCAAGTTGATTCGTTCTTGTGTGCGACCCTTTAGGCCTATATGATATTGGCAATGGGCCAACAACGTTATTGCACCCACAAGTCACCAGTGGCCTCTAGCAAGACATAGTGACTACCCAAATCACATAGGGTTTAGTGATCTGATGCAGCCTATCGTATAACCCTGTCACATCCCTTTTATTACACGATATTTTGATTGAGCATGAGGCATGAAAATGTCATCCTTATCTTACTCGATCGTTAGTTTTTCGATTTACATGCAGACTGACAGAACGAATAAAAAACCCTTCCATCCAAGCATGGCTATGTATTTCTTAGTCTCACTCATTGAGAGACCCAGAGATATCTCTTCATTAACTAGAGGGGAAAATTCCATCTTGACCACTCATCATCCTCTATATAGAGTCCACTATGCCCAACCATAGCCTTTATGATCACCCGGTCAAAGGTGACTTTTGACAATGCCAAAGCACAGCGTCCTTCATGTTGGAATCTATGATGATCTTAGGTATGAGGGATTAGTGACACAGTTATATATGAGGTACGCTTATGACCTAATCCATGAAGTTACCTCATGACGGGTCAATCCAGCACCCTGTTCCTAATAGGTGCCTATGATTTTGATTTGTATCTCCATACATGATTAACACATAACCATCAATCAAAATCATACTCATCTTAATTCATCATCATTCTCACAATAATGATCGACTGGGGATATTTAGGATAACTAATATAATTTATCCAAGGATATAATTATTATAGAAACATGCAAATATAATAATTGTAACAGAAAAAATTTTATCCTTAATGAAGCACAATGTTTACAAATGATTGGCCTAGGGCACAATCTCTAACACATGTAAATAAGTAAGCAGATAGACAGAAATCTCTAATGGCTATGATGATCAAAACAAGACGCTGAAATGCTATGAGAAGCCATGGGGAGAAGATACGGGAGATTTGATATGAAATAAGTTACCCTCGAAATGTGTAAATAAGTCCACCAAAAAGAATGTAACCCTTACGAATGGGTTAAGACTAACTCGATGTGATTAGTAAGCTCTCCCAGGATAGGCCTCTAGAGTCAAAAATTTCTTTCCCTTATAAGAAGAACTAGCTAGTACTCTATAATAATAAAGCCTTCATTAAGAGCTAGTAACAAAAAATCCCTAGCCAAGAGAAAACTCAAAAGAGTGAAATTGTTGAGAGAAGCATATAAAGCCAGGAAGAAAGAAAAGAAAGGAACTGTTAGCCAGAATAGAAAAGAGAAAGAGAAAAGTGTACCCTAAAATTTGAGGACAAAATTTATTAAGGGGGGAGAAATGTAATATCCGGTTCCTAAAAAATGAGAGAAAACATGAGAAACGTAAAGTGCAATTTCTCCATCAACGTACAAAATTTACTGCATACAAAAACAAGCCTTCGAAATGACTTAGTTAAAGTCCAAAAAATTTGGGAAGCATTCTAGACTCCTAAAAATGAGAATCTCATGCTTCGACGAAAAGAAAAATGGAGCTAGAATGAAGAAACGAAATGTAACAAAAGGTTAACGAAATGTAAGGGAATTTTTGTCATTTTGAGCAAATTTTGGAATTCTTGTAGGAGGGATTTTTAAATGAAAGTTTTGAGTTCTCTGATTCTCAGGGGCATTGAAAACCATGGGAAGCCCTGGGATAGCTAAAGCCTCTCTGGTGGACGTTTTCCAATAACAGTGAACCTGAACTTTGACAGATCTATTCAAGAAGGTTTTAGCTTTGATTTGAGTGATTCCAAAGGTATTTTACTAAATTGGGAACCTAAATTTCATAATGGAAAAGACAATTCTAGAAAAGGAGATAAAACGAATTAGAAACAAAAATGCCAAGAACGAAGAGCAAAATGGAAATTTTTGAAAAATCCTTTTGAACCTCCCTATATATATATGAGGCACCCCATCTTTCCCTTCATTTAGCCACACTTGTTTCTACCTTAGACCAGAAGAAAACTCTAAGGGATGAGATGCACCAAGAGGAGGATGAAGGAAGGAGAAAAATAAGGTAGAAATGTATGGATTTTCTTGGTTTTTCATGCTTCCTCTTTAGCAAACCTCTTCTCCTCCATTTTCCTTTCTTTCTTATGATTTATTGAAGTTTATGGATTTGTTTCGAGGGAAGAACAATGGGAAAAATTTGCATTTGAAGAGAGAAGACCAAGGAAAGTGAGAAACAAACAAGAAAAACTAAGGAAACAAGGTAAAATCTCCATCGTATGGTAGCTACTCCTTCCCCCTCCTTCTCCCTATTTCACTCCATATATGTAGCTACAAGAGGGCTTGAATTTTGGGCATAACCAAGGGTGAATTCTATGAATTTAAGGGAGGAGAGTAAGAATATGCAAAGACATTCAAGAAAAGGCCATTGATTTTCAAGGTGGCAAACCTAGGGTTTCATGGGTTCTCTTAAAAATCTGATTTGATATAATTATTCCTAGGCCTAAATAAATATTTAAATGAGTTCCTAAGATCCCTAGAAGTCTCCCCATATGCATCCTCCATCAAGAAAACAAAGCAAACATCCATAGAGGCCAAATGCTACATAGTCTCGCCCTAAAGGGGATGGGACACCTAGGGAGAGTTTTAAATTTTTTCAAATCCATTTTTGAGTCATACATAATGAAAAAAAAAATGAGGGGAAGCCTTGGAAAAATTTAGGAGGCCTAGAGAATGATTGGTGCCTTAGGTTCTATAATATGACCTAAAGAAACAACATGTAGTTAAGCTCTTTGTTTTAATTGTGTGATGACTCCAAGGAGCTTAAATGGAGTCAAGAATCATAAATGAATAAATAGAATGGAGCCAAGATGATGCTTTCTTAAGGTTGCTTCATTAAGTGCATTATGGAACTATAAAAAAGCCTTATGAGTCACCTAGCTTTTCTAGTAAATGTGTGGCCTTGGAATGTGATTCAAGAGTATAATTAGCTTCCATATGATGTCTTTAGGCCAAGAGAAATGATATCCACCTTCTTAGGTGTGTGAGGTCAAGGGAAGGGATTCAAGGTTCAAAGAAAAAGTATGTAAATGCAAGCAAGGTAGCTCTCTCCAGCTTCTCTCATGCATGAATGTGTGCTTACATTGTCTTTGAATATGTGTATATATGTTTTGAGCTATGAAAAGTATTTTAGCATAATTTTTGATTCTATGGTACCATGATGATGTTTTATGCATTCAAATGATATTTTATGTGCTTGCCTTGGTTTGCTTGAGTATGGAGAAGCCAAGAACTCTTAGCCATGGTGAGGATGAGCTAAGAACCCTTAATGTTAAAATCAGGGTAATCGCTCACCAGTAGTTAGTGGTAATCGCTCTTTAGTGCCAGTATGAGACATACATGTTAGGGCTATCAATGTTAAAATCAGGGACTATAAAATGCCACTATAAGTAAGCAAAGAAAGTGAGAAAAAGTTCCAACCTACAGAGACAGATATAGTAATAAACAAAGAAACTGGGGTCATTAAAAATAGAAACTCCTCAAAGGAATTGTAATCCCAGTAAGTAATTAAGAGATAAGGCCTGTAACAGAAAGAAATGTGAATTGTAATCATGGGATGAGCTAGTAAGAAAGAACGCAGAGATGAATAGTGGATGATACATGTAAATAAGTAAGCAGATAGACAGAAATCTCTAATGGCTGTAATGATTAGAAAAGATGATGAGATGTTATGAGAAGCCATTGAGAGAGGACACGGGAGACTTGATACAAAATAAGTCACCTCCCGAGATATGTAAATGAGTCCACTAAAAGAAACATTAATCCCTGCGAATAGGTTAAGAATAACTCAATATAATTAGCAAGCTCTCCTAGGATAGGCTTCCAAAGTTAGAAATTTCTTTCCCTTATGAAAAGAATTAGCTAGTACATTATAGTAATAGAGCTCTCATTAAGAGCTAGTATGAAAATTTCTTGGCTGAGAGAAAATTTGAAGGAGTGAAATCATTGAGAAAAGTGTATAAAGCTAGGAAGAAGGGAAAGAAAAATGTAGTTAGCCAGAAAAGAAAAGAGTAAAAGGAAATCATACCCTAAATTTTGAGGACAAAATTTATTTAAAGGGGGAGAAATGTAACATTTGGTTCTCTAAAAATCAGAGAAAATGTGAGAAATGTAATGTACAGTTTCTCCATAAACGAATGAAATTCACCAGATATAAAAGGAAGTCCCTCAAAATGAGATAGTGAACGTCCCAAAAAATTTAGGAAGCATTCTAGACTCCTGAAAGAAAAATAGAGCTAGAATAAAGAAACAATTTCTTATGAAAAGCTTACGAAACGTAATGGCATTTTCATAATTTTGAGCAAATTTTGGAATTCACATAGGAAGGCTTTTTAAATGAAAGTTTTGAGTTCTCCAGAGTTCTCAGAGGTCCTGAAAACCATGGAAAGCCCTAAGACAACTAAAACCCCTCCGGTGGATGTTTTTCAACGTTGTGTACCTGAACTTTGACGGATTTGTTCGAGAAGGTTTTAGCTCTGATTTGAGTGATCACAAAAGCATTTTACTAAATTAGGAACCTAAATTTCATAATAGAAAAGATAGTACTCAAAAAGGAGCTAAAACAAAGGAGAAACTAAAATGCCAAGAAAGAAAGGCAAAATGGAAATTTTTGAAAAGTGTAACTTCCTCCCACCTATCTATATATATGATGCACCCTTCTTCTCCTTTCATGTTGCATGACCAAGTTCCACCCAAAACCATAGGAAAACCCTAGGGAGAGTGGCTCACAAGAGGAAGGCAAAGAGGAGGAGAAATCAAAGGCTTAAGGTATGAAAATTTAGTAGTTTTTCATGCTCTTTCTCTTCCAAACCTCTTTTCCTTCATTCTCCTTTATTTCCTATGATTGTAATGAAGTATATGGATCTATTTTAAAGGAGAAATTGAGGGGAAAATACAGATTTGAAGAAAGGAGCTCAAAGAACATAAGATTCAAGTGAGAAAAAGCAAGAAAACAAAATAAATCTTACATCCTATGGTAGCTACTCCTCCCTCCTTCTTCTCCATATTTCACCCCATGTATGTAGGTCCTAGAGGGCTGGAATTTTGAGGGTAACCAAGGGTGAATTCGATGAATTTAAGGGAGGAAAGTAAGAATATGCAAAGAAATTCAAGAAAAAGCCATAGAATTTCAAGGTGCAAAACCTAGAGTTTCAAGTGTACTTTGTAAAATCTGATTTTGTATGATAATTCGTAAGACTAAATAAGAGTTTAAATGAGCTCCTAAGATCCCTAAGAGGCTCCCCACATGCATCTCCCCTTGAGAAAACAAAGAAAACTCCAAGAAGGCCAAAAAAGCCCTATGTCTCGGCCAAGCAAGGAAAGGGCAGCTAGGGAGAGTTTTAAATTTTTCTAAACCCACTTTTGAGTCATATATGATGAATGAAAATGATGGGAGACCTTGAGAAAAATTTAGAACCCATAGAAAGTGAGTTGGTGCTTTAGGTTCCATATTATGACCTAAAAAAGCAAGATATAGTTAGGCTCTTTGTTTTAATTGTGTGATGACTCCAAAAGGCTTAAAAGGAGTCAAGAATCATATTTGAAAGGAAAGAATGGAGCCTAAAATTTATTTGAGGGGTGTTGCTTCATTAGGTATTAATATGGACTATAATGAAATTATAAGTCAACTTAGTGTCTAAGCAAATTGTGTGGTCTTAGAATTGAGTTCATGAACCTAATTGGCTTCCATAAATTGTTTCTAGGCCAAGAGAAACCCTCTCTACAAGTTTGCGTGTGTGTGGCTGAAAGAGGAAGCCTTAATTCAAGAAGGAAAGTGTGTGATTGTGTATAAGGTAGCCCTCTCTCCACCTTCTCTCATGCATGGATGTATGCTTAGCTTATCTTAGAATATGTGTATATGTATTTTTAAGCCATGAAAAGTATGATAGCATGATTTTGTATGCCATAGTTTTATGATGACATATTATGTTTCATATGATGTTTTGATATGTGCATGGGTTTGCTTGAGTGTGGTGAGGCCAAGAAACCTTAGTTATGGTGAAGATGAGCCAAGAACCCTTAAAATTGGTTAAGACAAAGCAAAGAGTCTTTCTAAAGCAAAGTGGGCTCCCAAGAGCATGGTTGAGTCCAAGAATGCATTAAAGAATGGGTGAGGCAAGTCCAACATCAACAAGAAATTGGGTGAGGCCAATCCACTTGCTTGGAAAGCCTTTGTATGCTATGTATGACTTTCTCAAATGATGAAAATGCTTCTTGGATGTTTGCAAATGTCAACATGACCATACATGCATTTATAAGATTTATTTGCATTCATTATGTATGATTGAATAGGAGATGAGCTATTAGGATTCTTTGAATCATATTCCCTCCTCTCTAATGATCTTACATGCTAGGCGGACTAAGTGAACAAGGTAATGGAAGCCAACCACCTTGAAGGAAAGAGTTTGACAACAAAGTGTCTGAGTTTTGCTACTTTAAGACCATATTTATATCAAATGTTGTAATCCATGCTTGTATATGGTCTATGACCTTTGGAACATATGTAATTATGATAATATATGATGTAGAAATGAAAGAATATGTTATGTAAATGATAGAATGTAAATTGAGTATCCATGGACAATGTGGCCTTATGAATGGTATTATGGAATTATGCATGTGTGGATGAAATGGCCAAAATGAGATGTATGGACTTTGGGACCATTTAGGTAGCCTACACAAGTCATAATTATGCTTTTATACTTGCCCAAAAGGTGCCAAACCCTAAGAAAAGTCATTTGGACAATTTGGTATCCTATATGGAGTCAAATTTGACCATAATGGAACCCTATATCACTTTTTGGCCAAATGAGCTCTTCTTGCTCTGAGATTTGGCATGAAATTTTAGCTTGTTGAGATCATTTTTGGAAGCTAAAGAACATAATTTTGAAGGTCTACATAATATTTGATGAATTTTCAAAGTTAGGAAATTTTTTGGTTTTGATCATGTCACTGTTCATACTGGTCTAAAAATGAAATCTGTCACACAGGCTCAAATGATGTCCAATTGTCACGAAGTTTTAGACAAAGAAACTAGACATTCCATTGATTTTTTTTGACTAGACACACTTCATTTGGAGGTCTACAGAGGGAGATATGAATTTTTAAAGATTATGTCTAATATCAAGAGCTTCACCTGACCTTAGTTACTGTTCTATTAAATTTTGAGATTTAGGCATGCCTGAGCTGGTCTGGAATTATTTTTTCCCTCTAGTTAACATCTATAGATTTTCATATTGGTATCATTTGCATGGATTGAATTTTTGTGAAATTAATTAGACATTTTCAAAGTTTGCTGCAGAAATCTGTGACAACAACAGTGAGCAATTTAATCTCTGGACCATTTTGGATGTCAAACATCCTCTGTGATGGATATTATGGTCTGGACATATTTTTAATATGAAGAAAACATTTGTATCTTTCTAGAATGGCCAAGAATGCATGAGTTTAATTTTTCTAAAATTAGTTATGATTTTCCAAATTTGTGACAAAAAAGCGGGAAAATCTGGCCTAAAATATGTATGTATATTTCATGCTTCCCTTTGAGTTCCTTGAGATGTAGGCCACTTTTTATGATGGAAATGACTTGTATTCATGTAATTAAATATGAGAATATGATGTATGTGTTCATGTGGTCCATGTGACACTGAATGAAATTTTTATATACAACGCAACGCAAGAAAATGTACTATTTTTAATCCCTTTTCTTACTCCTTCATGAAATTGATGATGCAAAGCATGGAAATGTTATGAAATGAACTAGAAATATATGATGTTACATTTCCCACACCAGCTTCAACTCTTTAGCAATCACATGGCTCATTTCATTTTCACTTCTCTAGCTCATGGCTTCACCTTACGTGGACTTCTCCTTCATTCCCATGTGGCTTTTTACATATGACGAGGTTCTGGATAATGTGCTCCCTGTACGTGTTAGCTTCTTGCTTCTTCATCTCGATGCTGCTGTAATGATCACGTGTTCCTTCATGCGTTTTGTAGCCTTACACTCTTCACATCAGCTCTATGTGGCTGCTACATGCTTCTTCTACTCCACGTTCTGCCTAGTAACTCCTCCAGCCAATCAATCTTAGCTTCCTCACGTACTACTTCCTTCCTCTCCAACACTACCTTGAACTCGAGCCTAGTAGCTACCGCATTATTCTGGAGCTTCTTTTTGTGTGTCACAAGCTCAGCCTATAATACTTCACATTGTGCTTTTGCATTCTTTTTCCCAGTCAGCATGTTCATCCTGTGTGCATTTTATTTGTGCTCTATTCTACTCCTTCTTCCTCCCTCCAAACCAGAGTACATTTGTACCTGAGCTTCTTTTCTGTAACCCATAGCTTCTTAACATGTTTTCCTCTCCTTTTCCACGTTAGCTCCTTGCATTTCTACTGGACGTTGCTGCATGTTGCTGTGTATGTGGAATGCAACTGGCATGAGTGTTTGATGTGGTGTGTGAGTGAAGTGGCAGCAGCTCATGAGTGAAGCAATGTGGCTATAGAATGTTGGAGTAGTTTGAAAAGGAAAACTAAAGGGACAAAGTCCCACATTGAATAAAGACAACAACCCATAAGCCTATATAAGAGAAGAGATATAACACATGTCAAATAGTGCTTTGAAGGATGAAGTGAATTTAAATATTAATTATATAATTAATATTTAAACACTTAGCACTTGGCACGTGGCGCGTTCGTGAGCATTGGATCAAAATAGATCTAATGGTGTGTATCTGGTCAAATTGTTTTTAATAATAATAATTTAAAAAAAAATGATTTCAATTTAATTTATATTTAATGTATATACGTTTTTATCTTCAAAATTAGAAATTGATTTCGGTTTAATTGCCAACGTTTAAAAATTGATTATTCTTTAATCACAATTAAAAGTTCGGTTTCATACTCCTTAAATACAAAGGAGGCAGACCAGAAAAACACACATACAGAACATTATATCTCTCTTCCAAAATCAAAAGAAAAAACTCTCTCTATTTTTCGTACTGCATGAAAGGAGATATCTGTAGTTGCTGATAGAAATCTCTGGTGCTTAGGATAAATCCTAGGGGTGGTTCGCTGAAACCCAACAGCAAACTAGTGGGGGCGAATAACACTTTAAGGATAGTGTGTTGTCACACGTTTCTGAGCACTAACCAATCCATCCTCTACTCACGAAATTTCAACATAGAATTCTTCTTTTCAAGTTCAAGTGTGCTGTGCAAGTGTGTGAGCCCGTGGCTTCCCTACATGTTAAATGGAGTGGGTGTAATGTGAGAGTTGTGCTGATCTGTATGCTACGTGAAACATGTGAGGATGCTATGAGGGTTTGTGAGCTAATCCATGGTTGTGCATGCGTATGGGCTGCTACTGTATGAGTGGGTGGCTGCATGGAAGTATGAAAGTGAGCTAGGCATATGCTACATGGATGAAGAAGTATGCTAAATGAGTAAGTGACGTGGTATATGAGAGAGTGGTGCATGTGAATGGAACCTTGTGTGTTATTATGTGAGTTGCTCTACCACGTTTTGAACTTCCTCTTCTCCCCAATATTTAAATTCAAATGCCCAAATTCTACACAAAAACAAAGGAAAAGATGAAGTAGGAGTATTCACAAAAAATCATTTAAATGGATTTGTGCACCAAAATCCCAAAATTTTGCAAATTGATTTTTAAAATATAAAAATGGCCATTAAACTCAATTATCCTCCAATTAAAATCCTTTAAGCCAAAATTTATAATCAAAATGTCTAATTAAAGGAGAAAAAGTATATAAAAATTAGCAATCATCAACAACCCAAGCATAAAAGCATCCATAAGTCACTAATTATATTCAATTAACACAAGCAAATCCTCATTTATACTAGATTAAAGCTTATAAATTTAAGCATTTTACCCCACTAAATGTACTAAGACCATAATTCTTCAATCCTTAGTATTGAACACCAAGCTTGGAAAGTGGGTCTTCAATGTTCACACATACATATGACCTAAAGACAAAAATAAGATTCAAGAAGGAATTTGAGGGGAAAATAACTATAAATGGAAAAGAAATTCATATCCAAACCTTAGGTTCCACTTGTTCTTCAATTTCCTGCCCAATATCATAAGCCCATATATATTTCTTATATTGGAATTACATGGTGTATAATTACTAGATTTAGGTTCTTCAGGTTCCAAGATAATTTAGTAAGAAGACCAAATCATGCAAACATGCAAAGCATCACATATTTTATGCATATCTTGTATTATATGCATTCTTTGATGGAAAAATATGACAACTAATCCTTTAGCAGTGGAATTTATTGTCATTAAAAGTGCCACTTTGTCATATAATGTTCTTACTTGGATTCTTATCATTCCAACTTTGAAATTCATACATAACCAATTTGTTATGCTCAAAGTTATCACATAGAAAAGTACCAAATTTATAAATTTGGTCATATGCACATTTTGAACCATATAACACATGATAAGAACTAAATTTTAAAAATTCATAACTTGGGCTATAACTCTGATTAATGCAAATTAAATGTCTTTAGAAAACTTATAATGAGAGCTATCTACTACAAAAGTTTCATATGAAAAATGAATCCATTTGAACTCTTAAAAGCCATGAAATTCGAAACTGACCAGAGTGTACAATAATGCAGAATTTCTACATTTTTTAGCCAAATTAAAAAATTCATAAAATATTTCACATAGCTCCAAAAATTGCAAACTTTAGCTTGTTAGAAAGCTCTATATGTCTCCTAGTTTTTTGCCAAATTTTAGCCTTAAACAAGTTCATTTGGACTATTAAACGTATATGGATATTTTATGGCTCAAATAGACCAATTTTTAGTTCTAAATGATACCAAATGAGCTCAATGCCATTCCTTGTTTTAGGCAAATTTCAATCCACAATTACAACATATAGCATTGATCCATCATGTCAAATTTTCCATGTAACTAAAAGTTACCATCCCATATGCAAGAATACACATGTACATATTAGAACTCAAGGTACCAAATTACATTATATCAAGTATTATAAGTCTCAAATGGTTTCTATAAACTAGTCTTATGCTCTTAAACATGTTTGCATTTTCATACATCAAAATATAAAAGTATATATTATGTATTCAAGAATATGTCGTAGATCAAATTCCATCATCAAAGTCATTTTCCCTAGGCCTTTTCTTATTGCTCTTTCTTCCTTGAAAGTCACCTAGCCATGGTTAGTAAAGATAAGGGAAAAGTGAGATTCAAAGAATCCAATATCTATTTAACATTCAAGCATATGTATATATATATTCCTCACTCAAGATAAAAAATGCAAGTATGTATGTTATACAACCATACATATACCATATTCATGCTTTAAGGATTCATGGCTCTATCAAAAACAATTTCATGCTCTAGAAACTTCTGATTTAGCATCACCCAATATTTAGGGACTTTTGGTTTAGCCTTACATTTTTAGAGATTTTTTACTTAGCCTCACCTACAATTGAAACTTTTAGCCTAGACTCACCCAACACCAAAGGACTTTTGGTCTCACATCACCCATTACTAAGGGTCTTTTGGCACAACCTCATCCACTAAGAGCTAATTCAATTTCAAATGCAATGAATGTCATGCAATTGTATATAATTATTAAGCAATTAATAATACACATAATTGGCAAACAATACATGAAATCAATCTAAGAAAATTAAAGAAACCAAGCATACATATACAAAAATGGAGGAAAAGCTACTTTGACATAATATTCCTATTAGTTTCCCTTGGTTTCTCTTTTCTTGTTCCATAGCTCTACACTCACACTTGAATGTAAATTCACTTTTTTGGCCTATACACATCAAACAAAACATAAAATCAACAATGGAACTATGCTTACACTCATATTAGCCCTATACATATCAATTAGGGCTTTAGGTGACTTATGGGCTATTTGAATGCCTTATGAAGCAACTCTTGTAATCCAACTTCTTAGCCCCAAAATCTCACTTGATATGAGCTATATGACTTTAATAGAACTCATTAGAGCCATCACTTGTATGGTTAAACAAATCTAATGCCAAGTTGCTTCTTCAGGCCTAATTGAACCTTAAAATTTCACCTTTCAAAAAAGGCTTCTAAATTCATTCCGTTCCATTAGTGTCTATAATTCATCTAGACCACTTATAACCTTAGAATCAATGAAAACTTTTTCTAGATACTTAAACCATACCTTAGCCGAACCTATGTCCAGAGTGAGGGCTAAGGGGGTTTTGTGATTTCTTTTGCGAAATTGATACATATGGAGGTTCCTTGACTTCTTTCTAGTTTGAATATTATCTTATGTGGCTTGAAATATCTTTTTAGGGTTCTAAAATTTCCAAGATGCAAACAAAACTCTAGGTAACCTACTTTGCATCTTAAAACTTCTTAATTGATTCCAATTATGTAATCTTAATCTCTATGCTTCAAAACCCCTAATCCTATCAATTTTAAGTCAAAATCAAACTCCCTCTAAGATCTCTTTGATTTAGTCAAACATAGGGAGGAAAAGAGCTCAAAGAAAACACAAGCTTTCTTGCATAATCTGTGACACCCCGAAATTAATTAAGAATAATTATGATGATTAAAGAATTAATCTAGGTAATTAGTAAAACTAAGTAAGTGGAAAGGGGAGGTGGAACTTATGGAGGACTAAATTGTTAATATAGGTTTAATTAGGAAAATTAATTAAGAAAGGGGGGACATTAAATTAGGTCTTATAATTAATTTAATTATTACTTTGGGTTAAGTGTAAAAGCCCAATCTTAGCCTTAGTGTAATGTCTGATTTCTCTATAAATGTATGAAACGCACTGGATATAAAAGGAAGGCCCCCATATAGAATGATTTGAGGTCCAATAAAATTAGAGTAATAATCTAGACCTCAAATAATGAGGATCCAAGGCTAGCGGTGCTATGAAAATGGAGCCAGAGTAACTAGACAAAATTTAACAAAGATACAGTGGCATTTTCATAATTTTGGGCACTTTTTTAAAAACTCAAAGGAGGAATTTTTAAATGGGGAAAATAAGTTTTTTGGGGTTCTAAGAGGCCCCAAAAAACATAAGAATTTCTATAATGGTTCAAACTCTTCTAGTTTATGATTTAGAACATCTATTGACCCGAACTTTGACCCCTTTTTTGAGAAAGTTTTAAATCCAAATTGAGTGATTCTAAAAATATTTTATAAGTTAGAGAACTTAAATTTTATGATGGAAAAGATGATTATAAAAAAGGAGTTAAAATGAGCTTAAAACAAAAAAATCAAGAACGAATGGCAAAATTGAAAATTTGAAATTTATTAAATGGGTCCCTGGCCTATATATAGCATGCCCTACTTCTTCCAATTGCCTTGGTTGACTTTCCTTTACACCAAAACAAAACCCTAAGCTCCTTGAAGTGGTGCACCAAGTGGAAGGAAGAAGGGAAGAGAAAACCAAGCAAAAAGGTAAAAAAGTCCATGGTTTTTCATGCTTATTCCTTCACCAATCTTGTTCTCCTCTTTCTCCTTTCTTTTTCTATGGTTTTGATGATTGATTTGAGGTTGATTCATGGTTGCTTTAGTGAGGGGATGATAGAAATTGAAGGAGATACAAGAAGCAAGTAAAAGAACTCTTGAAAAGTATGGAAACCAAGGTAATTTTATTATCTTCCACGCCTTCTTCTTGTTGCTTTTGTCATGGTGTGTCTTGGCCTCATATAGGACAGCCAAGGGAGAGTTGTTTATGAACCAAACCAAGTGTAAAACTTATGATTTAGAGTGTGGCAAATAAGATAATGCAAAGAAATCTAAGAATGAACTGTTGAAATTCAAGATACCAAGCCTAGGGTTTCACTTGCATCTTGGCTTGTAGGAAACTTTTGAGCCATAATTTGAGGTGTCTAAGAGTTTGTGTGAGTTTCTAAGACATTTAAGAAGCCTCCCAAATGCATCTCCTATCAAAGAAACAAAACAAACTCCATTGGTTATAAATGGAAGCATAGCCTCGGCCTAAAGGGGTTCATGCACCTAGGAAGTATTTTACATTTTTTTAAGCTAAGATTGGGACTACATATGATGGGAGAATATGAGAGGATGCCTTGAAAAAATTTAGAAAGCCTAGATTGTGAGATGGAGGTGTGGGTTCCATAATGTGACATAAAGAAGCAACATACTAGGCTCCTTAAAATTAATGTATGATAACTCCAAGGAGTCTAAATGAAGTCAAGAGTCTTAGATTGAAAGAGAAAATGGAGCCAAGATCATGGATTCCCATAGTTGCTTCACTAGGTCTCTTTTAGAGCCATAAGTCTGTCTTAGAACCAAGCAAGCCTCCATATAGTTTGTGAGAAGCTTAAGCTTGTTCCTATGAGTAATTTATACCTCCTTTGGTGTGTCTAGGCCAAGGAAACCAAGGGTCACCCAACAAGTCTTGCCTGAGAAGGAGGACAAAGGTTTCAATGGAAAAGTGTATGGCATTGGCTCCAAGGTAGCTCTATAACCTTTCTCTCATGCATTTTTAGATGTTTTCTTGTCTTTGGATGTGTTTATGTGTGATTATACTATGCAAAATGTTTCTAGCAAATGTTTACATGCCATGGTACCATGATGCCTTTGTTATGTTCTTGAAAGATGCTTTATGATTGTGGTTTAGCTTGCATGAGCTTGGTGAAGCCAAAAGTCCTTAGTAAGGGTGAGGATGAGCCAAAAATCTCTAGAGGAGTGAGGCTTAGTCAAAAGTCCCTTGAACATGGGTGAGGCAAGTCCAAAAGCCTATGTATAATGTGTATGATTTTTTAAACATGAGAAATACTTTATGTATGTTCATAAGTGGTAAGATTGTCATGCATTCATTCTTAGACTTGTAAATGCATCCATTATGTATGTTTGAAAGGGTGAAGAGCTATTGGGATTCTTGGAATTTCACTCTTCCCTCTCCAATGTCTACATATGTCTAGGTGGACCAAATGAACCAAGAAATAAAAGCCACCAATCTTGAAAACAAAGAAATTGACAAAGGAAATGCCAAATGGTTGTTTTGTAAACATATTGTTGTCAAATGATGTAATCTTATGTTGTATATGATATATAGCCTCTTGAATATATGTAATTACATAGATACATGATGTATGTATAGAATTTGGAAGCATAGGAATGAGAATGTAAGTTTTTGACATTGAGATGTCTTGATAAATTCACGAAACCTTGTATATATGAACAAGCAAGGTAGTGAGTTTGTGATGTATGAGTATTTAGACTTCTTGGACAAGTTTAATAGACTATTTTTAACCTTTCTCACATGTTCAAGTAGTCATGGGCAAGGTAAAAGTACAATTGGTTCATATTTGGCCCTTTAGGAAGCATAAAATGGTCATTTTGGAACCCTATGTCACAAACTGACCAAGTAGATGAATTTTTTCATCGAATTTGGCTTGCATATAGGTCTCATCTAAATATTTTTTGGAAGCTAAAAATTAGATTATTTGGAGCTCTATAGAATTAATTATGAACTTTCAAAGTTGGGAAAAAGCTACTAAAATGGCAATTATGCTATTCATATGGTTAGTTTCTTCTCCTATGTCATCTGAGGCCCAAATGTTATCTAATGCTCATGAAATTTTACAAACATAAATTAGACATGATAAGATTTCTATGGCCATTAAGATCACCTAATTTGGAGGTTTGTAGAGGGAGATATGAATTTTTAAAATTTAGAGATAGTACTAGTATTATAGCATGCCCTCTGGTACTATTCCATCCAATTCCATGGGTAAATGCTTCTGTTTTGGTTTGAAAATATTTTTATCCTCTAGTTAACATCCACAGCTTTCCAAAATCATATGATTTTTTGAGTTTTCTTTTTCTAGAATTAGTTATGAATTTTTAAAGTTTATATCAATAACTTGTGACAGCAAACCTGGGTAGATGGATCTTTAGTGCTTTTCTGTTGTCAATTATGGTCTAGATGATGAATGATTTTTAACTATATTTGACATTCAGAGTTTTCTAGAAAGCTATCATTTGCTTAATTTCAATTTTTTTACAATTAATTATGATTTTCCAAAATTGATATCAAAAATCTACTACTATAACACAAGAGCAAACCATTGAATTTGTGGAATGTGCTTTGAAATCTGAAACTCTTGGGTTGTTTTGTGATGTCTATCACTTGTACAAATTTGTTATGAATGGAAAATGATATTGATGAGTTTATATAGTCCCTAGAATTATGAATTATGTATGTGGCCTCCCAATTACGCAACTTTCCCTATGTGAAAGTGCATGTTTTCTTACAAATTTTTTTTCAATATACATGGGATATATTGAGATAGCTCATGGGAAAATGGTTTGGGAGCTAAGGGGTTAAGGTTTTACACTTAAGGAGATCCAATTCCATTTCTTAAAGGCCTAATATTTAATTGTGTAGCCCTAAATGTTAATGGACCTTTTTAGCTAGGCCCAACTCTCATATATGACTTATGTAACCTTATAATCCATGGCCCAACAAGCATATGACTGAACCCACTTGGATTTTGGGTCATTGGGTCAGCCCATAACCCATCTAAACCCTAATTTTCTTTAGCCTTCCCCTTCCATTCTACAAAAAACACAAGAGGCAAAGGGAAATTTCAAAGGTCTAAAGAGAAGGCTAGGTTAGCAGCAAAATTCCATCATTTCCCACTCCTAGAGCAAGATTTAGGCAAGGTAACTTAAATATAACTTAATATTCTCTTCTTCTTCTTCAATTTGAATCTATTGGTTTCTCATTAGGAGCATTTTTATCTTCCACCCAAAGCTAAAACTTGTTACTTAGTGCTTCCATGGTGGATTTTCAGAGGTAGAGGCTATGGGTGTTGTTGGGTAAGTATCCTCTTCCCATTTTGATGCATTTGCTACTAGTTTGAGACCCTTATAGTTGACTTATGATATGGGCTTTGGTTTTATGCGAAATTACCTAGAAATTGGAGTGAACTATGATTGTTTCTGGTGTGAGGAAGCTAGAACCCGAAATTGAAATCCATTGGTGGTTAGGTAAGTAACTTCTAGGTAATCATTGGTAGTTCAACTCCTTGGGTATCTAATTTGTTGCTAGAAATGATGATAATTATACTTGTTAATAGCTTAATGTGCATTTGGATTTTAATGATAACTAGAGGAAGAGTAATTGGGCTTCATTGAGGTAACTAAGGTTAATTTTCTAATTCCATGTATATGTTCATTTTACTCTGATATTTGCTTTACATATATGATTTTGAAATGCTAAATGATTAGTTGGCTACTCAAATTGTATTGTGATTAGACTTTGTGAGTCTATGGTGAAGCTATGGTGTGGCTGCCACTTATGCATTATGCTTCGATCGGGTACCAAGTTGTGATCAGACCCTAAATACACTAAGCCTATGTTATGCTCATTGGGGAGTTGGTGTCACAAATGAGCCTCTCTCAGTGTTATTGGCCTTTAACATGTTTGATATGATTGCTAGTATAGGACAATAGTCACTTGTAGCACAACTAGTTCATTTGTCAATTGAATTGATGATTTTGATCTTTGATGATATGAAAATATATTATATTGATTAATTTGCACATATATATGGAATTTGCCTCTTGTTACTGAGATTGTATATCTCACCCAGTTGTGGGCTAACATTTTCAGAGACTGGACCTCTTAGTGGCAAGGAGAAATTAATAGAAGCCTATTGTATGGCTTGGTAGCACATAGGTTTGGAAACCTTATAAGGTTAGATTTGTGTAACAATAATTAGTTTTTATGTAATTGCCGCATTGCATCTTTAATTGCCAAGTATAATGACTAGTTATGTAATCTAATTACCATGGAATCAAACATTGTGATTGTATCTGACTAATACTTGGTGATTGTATCTTACTAATACTTGATGAATATTGTATAACCATTTAAGCTTAGTCCTATGCATATTGTGATTGAAACATGTTTGTTGTTATGAGAGGGGAATTAACTAATATAAAAATAAGTTTTGATTACTCTAATTCAATCCAAGACCCCTAAGACAAGGAGGATTAGTAAATCATGATACAATGGGAGATGGGAGGTCTAGAAGGCCATGTATGTTAGCCACTAAGATCCTAAAATCCATCTAAGACTAGGGGGAATTGATTAGAGAGCATAAAAATAGGGTTTAAGTGCAAGACAAGGTCACGCCGTGGCCAAAATAGGCTGAACTATGGCCAAGTGTCAAGCAGAAGCGAGGAGCACCACAGCACGAGGTGTTTCACCGCAGTGCAAAATCAAAGAGTTGCTCAAGGAGGATAACAAAGAGCAAATTCACTGCAACGCGAGAGGTCAAGTTGCGACGAGGATTGAGGGAAGAGAAATTGCAAGTTCCAGTAGCTTAGCTCGCCACAGCACAAGGATGCTCCATCATAGCACAAGTCAGATAAATTAAGTGGTAAGTCCCATGAGGCTGCTTCATCATGACGAGATTCGTGAAAACATGAATAGTTAGTCCCCAAGAGCACTTCGTTGTGATGCGAAAAACCCAAGCTATGGCTCAAGGTGCAAAATTTTAGTTTTGAATTACAGTAGCCACTTACGCCACGACGTGGGTGTACCAAGTTATGGTGGGAGTCTCCAAACTTAGTTTTTAAGTTTCAGTAGCTAACTTAGCCATAGCAAGGAGGATCCAAGTCATGGTGAAAGTTCTCAAATCCTTATTTTCAACTTAGAAACCTTGGTTTTTCCTATGGCACTGCTAAGGGATGTTTTGGAAATACTTGTAGGAGGTTTTTGTGAGTTGAAATTAATGGATAGATGAATTAATGACTAGATTTACTCATGTGCATAAATAGCTATAATTATTTCGTTAATGACCCTAATAGCATTAAGGTTTTAATTTTCCCACCTTTTTCCTATTTTAATTAATTGTAATAATCTAATGCCTTGATTTACAATAGTTAACCATATAATTAAGCCTAATCATGGTAACTAAGAATTAGGGTCGTTACATAATCCATACATCACTTGAAAGAACTTTAAATGGAAAATATTTTAGTGCAATTGATTTCCTTAAAGGAGCTTCTTTGTCCATGAGTTTAACCACAAAACTCCATCTTTTAAAAACCCACAGTACCAAGAGAAAAAGGAGAAAAAGTAGAGAAGGTTTATACTAGTGTCATAAGCAAAATTTGCATGTGAACTTACCTATATGGAGCTTTGTTCTCCTTTCTTCTTCCTCTTTTTTCTCATGCCTATGGCTACTAGTTTGGACAGTAGTAAGTCGGTTCTAACATGGTGGAGGTTGGCGTGACTCATATATAAAAGAAAAGAGGAGTTTTATAACAAATCCAAAAAATTTTGTTACGTCCCATAATTTTAATCACTTTGTTTGAGCTCATTTTAGATCCTTTTTTAATATCGTTAGTTCTATATAAAAATTTAGGCTCTTTAGTTATTAAAAACATGTATTTTGAAATTCTTAGGGTTCAAAATAGTTCAAAAAAGCTTAGTCAAAGTTTTGATCAACCAACGTCCTAAATCATACACCGATAGGATTTTAGCCACTCTGATAGTTTCTATAGTTTTTAGAGCTTCCAAAAGCCCTAGTAATCTTAACTTTGCCATTTAAAACTTCTTTATTTGATTTTCTAAAATTTTGCTCGAAACTACAATTTTGCCACTGCGATTTTAGTTCATTCTGTTTAGTCATTTTGGCTCCAATTTTAGGCCATTATTGGTTTTTTAACTTCATTTCTAGATGCTCTAATTAATATTTTACCTCTCATTTACCTTAATTCATTTTAATCTGGAGTCCTCTTTCATTAATATAGCAGTTCTAATTTTGGTTTTTTTTCAGCTCCAATTGCCCCTTCTCTTTTCCCATAACCTCATTTTAAATAATATATTCCACTTTTTAGGGATTATTTTAGTTACCAAATTATAGAATATTATACACATGTAAAATGCAATTTTTCAACTAGCTAAAATATTGCATGGCCCATGTGGATTCACATGGATAGGTTATGTGATTTTAGAGCCAAAATCAAGGGCAAAACATAAAGGAAATGCACATCCCGTGCATTTTTTTACAGCTAGGTTATGTACTCCCCTGGCCTAGGGCCATGTGGCACTACACGACTAAGCTATGTACTCTACAACATTGTTACATGCCCTATGCAAAAACAAACAGCCAAGCCATGCGACAATGCTTTTTTTTGTGAAAAAACACTATTATAACCAAAGTTTCATGCTTATATTCCATTTCCTTAAAGGTAATTCAGGTAAACATGGTTATATAACTGTTAACATCAAAAAGCAAGCTTATGATTGTCCTAAAGGTAAAAGTGTGTGCAAGGATTCATAAAACTTCATGCACCCTTAATTTTTCCTTTGGCTTCCTACACATTTATGGCATCTTATGGGAGTTTCAAAGGAAGGAGAAGATGCACAGATCAAAGTAATCAAGCTACTCCTATATATGCTAGACAAGGAAGTGTTTTTACTTAAGATTTCTTTCAAATTCTTCTTCTCCTTTAGTTTCTCTTTCGTTGCTCTCTCTCACATAGCTCTCTTGCTATTTTTCTCACTTTTTCTCTCACCGTTCTCTTAGCGACTCCTCACTTCTTTTGGAGCTCTCTAACTTTCACTGTCACTTTGTCTGAGGGTGTGTATGTTTTTAGAAATGTGAAGAGAGCTGATGCAATTTTGACTTTATATAGGTAGTGAAAGTCAGTTCCTACCTACTATAGTCTTCATTTCTCTTTCTCACATTTTTCCTTCTCCAGGAAGCCAATCCAATTCTTTAAATTTTTATTTTTGACAAAAGTTAAGTTTTTCAACACATTTTCAATTGAAGATTTTAACAATTTTCTTATAGGGAAAATATGTTTTAGCACCAAAATATATATATTATTGTCCGAATAAAAATTATATTTTAATCCCTAAATTTTTAATAATTATATTTTGACTTCAAAATTTTATCTAAATCTTGTTATTGCCTTAATAAATTTCCTACATTTTTTAGGTTGACAAAGTCAAGGGAATTATTAAAATTTTTGCTAAATCTCAAATTATGCTTTTTCACTACAAGAAAAATAGAAATTAGCGACGAAACTTTTCGTCGCTAAATGTAGATAATTCCATCGCAAACGAATTAGCGATGGAATTAGTAACGGATTTTTTCCGTTGCTAATTTCATTGTCACTAATTCATTTGTGACGAAATTTGGAATTCCACCAAATTCCGTCACTAATTAGTGACGGAACATTTCGTCGCAAAAAAGAATTCCGTAGCTAATTATTAGGATAACATATTCCAAGTTTGTGACGGATTAGTAATGGAATGTTCCATCGCTAATTAGCGATGGATTACAAAAAAAATATTCTATCACTGATTAGCCACGGACTAGGGACTGATTATTCTGCCACTAAATAGTGACAGATTTGTGACAAAATATTCTGTTACTAATCCTGTGACAAATTTGCGATGGAATAGTCCGTCGCTAATTAGAGAGGGATTTGCGACGGAATATTCCATCGCTAATCAGTGACAGATTTGCGACGAAATATTAGCGACAGATTTGTGACGAAATATTTCGTCGCTAATCTAATTATGAACTTTTCTTCTACTATAGTATATAATTCCAACTCACACACACACACACACAAAAGTATATATTAAAGTACTAAACTTAGGTAAAATTCTATAGATATTTATTTTCAAATCCCTCAATAAATATAGAATACAAAAGGAAAATTATTTTAAAGTCCAATTATATAATATTGAATTGCTAAAAAAAATTACTCATACTTAAGGCCAAATCTCAACATAAGTTATTAAGAGAGTGAAAATAAATAAAAAAAGTCACGAACTCATAATTTATATAAAAATTTTACATTAACAAAATTATATGTAACATACCTTTTTATAATTTAATGACATAAATTACTATGTAGTTTACAAAAAAAATTATTTTTCATATTATTTAGCGAATACAACATTATGTTATAGTTAAATTTACTAACACTTATTTTTATTTTTTATAAATTAGGAGTTGGGTAATTAAATAATTTACTTAGCAAGATTTAATAGATTGGTAAACCATAGTTAACAGTATATTATAATAATTTTCATGTTAAGAGCAATCATCTTGACAAGTTTTTTCCTTTGTTAGGAGGGGGAAAAAAGCTTTCTTATCCTTTGGACTCTCCTGAGTAGGAAATGAAAAATCATTGCAAATGTAATTGGAAACAAATATGAACCAAAAAAAATCAAATCTCAATTGAAAATGAAAGAAAATAAAAAGGATATTAATTATGTTTTTGCATATAGTGTAATTAAAAGAGATTGGGGGAAAAAAGGAATAGGTGTAAAAATAAAGTAAATCGGATACATACTCTTTTATATTATTCTTTCTCTCTAACTACATAGCTATAAAATATGTATTAGATTTTAGATCATACCCTCCATTTCTTTTTTGATTTTGTATCTCTTAGTATTTAGTCTTTGCTTCTTTCGAGAGAATTTGAGAGATTTGACATTTAAATGAGAGAAAGATTTAGTTTTTGAATAAGGAAAAACCTTGACACGATCACTTAAAAAAGTGCTAACAGAAATAAAGAAACACCATGAAGAATGTGTAAAGTTAACTAAGAGTTTACACCGTGACAAAGAGAGGAAATCGATTAGGAGCACAAAGAGGTGAGAGACATGATGTGATTGAAGGATAATGGCTGAGTGGAGTCATTTTTAATATTTATAAAATTTTAGAAAATAGACATGTCATAATTTTTTTATATCATTTATTTTTTGAATTTTGTTGAGTGAAATATTTATTTCACTTTTATTTATTTTGTATCTTTTTTTTCAATCATTCTTTATACACAGTTGTTTAAATCATGATTTTAAATTTGCAAACTTTTTTACTATTTTTAGTTAATTAAATATATTTTATATTTATATTAATTTATGACTTAAAATAAATAAATTATACATTTGTTAATTTTTGAACATGAATGGAGGCCTTTTATTACTCATAGAATAATTAACCACATTATTATTTATCACATTTTACTATTTTCATACTGAAATTATTAAATTATTAATTTAAATTATAATAAATATTAAATTATAATATATATATACACATACACACAATTAATAATATTTAACTAATTTACAACAGTTTCATATATGCATATATATTTAAGTCATTATATCATATAAATCATTCAAAAATAATATTTAAATAATCTGCAACGGATTTAGCGACGGATTAGCGGCAAAAAAATTTGTGACAGAAATTCCGTCACTAAATTAGTGATGAAATATTCTGTCACAAAATTCCATCAGAAAACTGGAATTGACTATCACGTTTAGTAGTGATGGAACTTTCCGTCACTGAACTCCGTCACTTACTTGATTTGCGACAGAAATTTTCCGTCACAAATTCCGTTGCTAATTTCTATGATAGAATTAGTGACGGATTTACAATGAACTTACGATGGAACAAAATTCCGTTGCTAAATTCCGTCATAAATTTGCTTTTTTTTTTGTAGTGTTTTTTATTGAGTTGACTAAAATGTGGAACGTGTTACTTTCTGAACCATTGTATTTGCATGAAGATTTCTCTTTTCTTCATAATTTTCAAAACGTTTCTCATAGGTACATTACCTACATGCATCAAAAATTGCTAAATACAATTTCTTAATTTATTTATTTTTTAATTAGAGGAGGATGTTACACCTCAACCCTCTCTCTTAATACACTTTCCATTTATAGTGACAGCAGGATGATCACAGCTGTGTAGTTTTGACTCCTGAATTTAATATATGTATTCTTATACTGTGAAAACTTCAAATAATTTTGTTATAACTTTTAACAAGCTCCCTAAAAAAAAATATCACTTTGGTTTTCAAGTGTAAACAAAGCACAAGTCAATCATAATTAACTTTTTCTGAAATTCAATTATAAAAAAAATTTAAGAAAATGAAGGGCAATCTTTATCACTCGTTATATATTTCATTATCCAAAATTAGAATTTAAAGTTTATGAATAATTTTATTATAATCTTCAACTCTTCATTGCTCCACCTGCTCCTATAACGACCTAAACTTTTAATATAGTTGGTTCTTGATAATTACTTACCATGGAGGCTGTGCTTCCAGCCAACACTTTGCAAAAGATTCTTGACTTTATGGGTGGGTGGCACCTCTGGGCACAAGGTCAAGCACCCCACCCCATGTGTTTAAGGTCCCCATTTCATTTCATTCTGTTTGATGCTTTGGGATTGTGTACTGTTTTTGTCTTGGCTAGTTGTTGTTTCTTTCGTTCCCACTCAAGCAAACTTGTATTTTAAATTTTTTCATATTCTCTCCCCCTTTAAGCCCACATTAGGTAACCTTATGTTAGAAATAGTACCAAAACCCCATGTGATCCTGTGACTGCGTGGCCATAATTATGAGGATGACGCTCAAGCACTTGCGGGCCTACCTTGGGATCTTCCTAGCTATTCTGCATGTTACGCCCTCGTGGGAATATCGTAATCGTCCTTGGTACGAAAACAAAACCCATTAACAAGTACTAGACAGTTAGCTTGTGAGGCCATTTGCGAATTCTTGGTACCTTCTCCACTCGTACCCCACATTCCCTAATAAACCACTGAGAGTACATATGGACTTGTGTATTCAATTTCTGGATTCTAATCTTATCACATGTACCTTGAGCTTGACATCTCTTTTGAAATGGACTTTGATATTTTTATTTAGTGGTTGAAGCTGATTATTATCTAGTGTGGATGATACTTTCGTTTAGCTAACCTTGTTCATTAGGTACATTTATGTCAAACCAAGATTATGGTTATAATAAGAACTAAATTTAAATGCAACTTTTTCATGCATTTGTTGTGTGATTTTTCCGTTGTGAAAAAACTCTTTTGAAGGAATGAATAAGACGTTACTGAGTTGAAAAACAAAGTATTTATATATTATGTTTTCAAAAGGAACACTAAAAAAAAAAAAAGAAACTTAATGAACCACATGTAGTCTTGTTCTTATAATAAATTATTAAATGCTTATCAATTAAGAAGCTGGGAAGCTTTTTAAAATCCTTAAATTTTTCAAAACTAATTTTTTAAGTATCTGAGTGATTGAGTATACTAGGTATCCAATTTGAACTTCTTTACTTCAATGATTATACTGCAAATATGGGTGGCATGGAATTTATACGGAGATAACTTGCTTATGTTTTGTTTTGCATAGCTCATAATTCAGTTCGTCTACATACCAAGTGTTTTGTGTGTGTCTATATATATGTATATATATATATATATATTAACAATCTACGCCGTTAAATGCCAGTTTTTTTGGTAATGGCAAAAGTCCAACGCATAAACGTAATCAACTCCTCATAATTAAAAAACAGTGGCAACAGCAATCATCAAGATGATCTAATTATTAAATTTTTGTGTATGCAAACCCTCTCTGTGTAGCAAATTCTACAATGCTTGAATAACCGATAACATGAAGCCCACTATTCTTGCAGAAAGCAACTTAATCATATATATCTAGGAAGGGGGAAAAAATATTAGGTTAATCGTCCGATTTAGTATTATACTTCAAAAACATTTCAGGAAAGATTACTATGGTTTGCATCATTATTAGTCATTTAGATTGCTACCATATGTAGGATACCTCCAGGTGCAGATTCCCTCATGTTGGGGGTGCCAACATGAGGGCCATGTTATCTCAAAACCAGGCGTGCCAATATAAGAAATAAATAAATAAAGATATACTTTTGTGAGTTACACGATCTTCATGTTGGCGCACCAACATAAAGGAATCCAAAGGGGATACCTCCTAACCTACCTAATCACATGCTTTACAGCGATATATATAGGGGGTAATTGACCAAATGGAAGAACGTTATATCACCACTTAAAATTGATTGGTACAAATCAAGTCTTAAACCATTAAAATTAATTTCTGT